>CM048040.1:24652500-24940000 GCA_026259375.1 Verasper variegatus | reverse complement strand
ATATTTGACTAGTCTTCAAGGAGCATCTCACAGATTTGACATGTCCCTCACACTGTTGAGTTGTTCTCTTCCTCCCCGGCATTAATTGTCCAGTCCCCCTCTAAATAATCGGACTATTCCTTCGCACACTTGACTGGTCAGGACGACTTAATCCGAGTTGTCCCTCAAACAATTGTCTCCTCCCTGAGGCATTGTCTGACTAATCCCTTCCATGATTGACTAATCCGTAGACTTGTCCTTTACAATTATGGCTATTTCCTCGTCCCTTAGATATTTGACTTGTTCATCCAACACTCAACTTGTCCTGCATATTTTGGACTGTTCATACAGACCTTTGACTAGTTCCTCTGCCTGGTCCTTCTGTTAATTGACTAGATCTTCTAGTATTTGACTAGAAGCCATTTGAATAGTCCCTCCGTCATGTGACGAGTCACTAAATCATCCCCTAAACACATATGTCTTTTCTTCCACTATATGATCGCTTTGACTAGTCCCTCATTCAATTTATGCCTTAAGTCGTTTGACTAGTCCCTCAGACATTGGTCAAGTACCTTTTTTAGTCATTTGACTAGTCCATTAGACATTTGACTTAGTCCCTCAGACATCTGACTAGTCACTCAGACATTTGACTAGTCCCTCAGACATCTGACTAGTCACTCAGACATTTGACTAGTCCCTCAGACATCTGAATAGTCACTCAGGCATTTGACTTGTCCCTCAGACATTTGACTAGTCCCTCATACATTTGACTTGTCCCTCAGACATCTGACTAGTCCCTCAGACATTTGACTAGTTCCTCAGACATTTGTATGGACTCCAAGTTATTTTATGGTCCCTTGCATCTAACTAGTCTCCCCATTCAAAAAATATAAACCCAACAATTACTCCGGTTTAAATCATTATGAAATAAGTTCTTTACACATGATTCATATAATGATAATGACAATACAAGTTATTGAGATAATCCGTTTTGTTGCTCGTCAAAACGTTACAACATCCCTCAAAAGCAAAAGTGACATGTTTCATAGTGTGTGACTTATTTGGAAGGATTATGAGTCAGTTACAGAAATGTAGCCGGGAGGAATCATGCATAGTTGTGGTTAAGTTGTGTGTGCCGGTGGCACAGGGACAAATTATTTATGTATTTGTCCCTGTGTCCCCTTTGCGTTGTCAAGCTCAGTGGGAGCAGAACAGGTATTAATGTGTGTAACTGTGTGTGTGTGTGTGTGTGTGTGTGTGTGTGTGTGTGTGGGAGAACTCCTCAGGGGACTGTATCCATTTTAAAGGTGTTCATCAGAATTGGAGCTTGAGGGTGTGGACGTCTCCCACGATCCTCTGGGAGAAGGAATCAGTTTCACAACCCAAATGATTCACTTCATTTTGTGTGTTTGTATGTTACTTTATCTCTCACACACACACACACACACACACACACACACACACTTTTATATTTATAAATACATCATTACTCATTGATGACACTCACACCAACCGTATCTCGTTCTTTCTTTCACGTGCACGCTGTCAATCCCTCATCTTCCCGTCTCCTCCTCTCATTTCTTGAACCTGTTCTTCCCTCCTGTCGTCTTCGCTCCTCACTTCTCTCCCCACATGTGAACACGTACAGTTCGTATGTGAAAACTCGGCTGTACGTCAACATCACAGGCAGGAACTTGCAGGTTAGGTGTACCTAATCTGCTCGGGCTTTACTGCTCAGCTTTATTAGAGCTTTCATGGGAGGAATGTCTTTGATTCATCATCTGAAATGTTGCACAACTTACTCAGCAGCTCAGAGACGAACTGTAACTGTACAGACTTCAAACGGCAGCGGGACACTGACATGTTTCAGCCTCAGGGACACATACACATGAGCAATGTATAAATCAGCCCAGCTTTTATGGGGACAAGTATTTGCACTAGCAGGTAACAGTGCATGTTAGTAAGAAAGAAGGATTTTTAAAAATGTGATTTAATGTTTTGACAGTTTGCAGCTTGTCTGAACAGATGCGCTTCAATCACCATCAATTCAGAGATCGATACCGGCTCTTGGAGGCTTTGCACACTTCAAACCGTATCAAACCGTGACCACGAGAGTGAATTACACACCTCGTTCTTTAATCTTTGTTAAAACGACCACAGCAGACACACATTTGTCTTATAATACAGAGAGAAAATCCCAGTATCATGTTTCAGCTGGGCCAAACCAGTCTCAAATCCTGGAAGGACTGGAACTCATTTATAGGAAAGGATTGGCAACGGATTGTAACTGTATCACACACAAACACACACACACACACACACACACACACACACACACACACACGCCCTAACGGATGCCTGAGCGTCTTGATGCCTTATATGGCATTTCCTGTGACACACTGCACTGATACACGTGAGAGTTTTAAAACCGTTTCACCCGGCTGCAAGATCATGTTTCTCTCACACACACACACATGCACACACGCATGTGCACACGCACACGCACAAACACACAGGGACAGGCGGGGCGTGTATGTAACAGCTGCTGCAAACCAAGAAATTTCTCTGGAAAAGAGATAAGGAGAGTGGGAAGAAACTAAGAACAGACAGAGGGAGGGAAAGCATGGAGTTGCAAAAAAGGAAGAAAAACAGCAAGAGAAGAGCAGATGAAGAAAGTATGAAAGTTGCCGTAGAAAAGGACAAAGGAGAGAAGGAGGCATGAAAGAAAGGGCAAAGAAGGTGTGATCGAGTTATGGAAGCAGGGATGAGGAGGACGGGGAGGACGAAGGAGTGATGCAGACATTGTAAAGCGACTGGAGGTCAGGAGGTTAAAGGCTTTACACTGCAGCTCTGACAGTTTTACAGGAGGAGCATGCGGCAGCAGGACGTGATCACGTTCCCCGGAGGCACCTTGTTCTATAAGAGAGCAGCAAGGACGGAGCAGGGTGATGACAAACATGGACGCCATCAGTTTTCATAAAGGCTTTTACATGACAGTGACCACCAGGGGGAGAAACATGTCTCCTGTTAAAAAGAGGGAAATGGTTGTGTTGGTCTTGTGTTGAGTCTGGACTATAGACTGTAAACAAAGATGGACGACTTGTCTCCACTTCCTCCCACTACCCACAAATGTTCTGAATACCAACGCTGCCATCTTGCTCCGACGACACCATTTAGAGCCAGAATCTGCACGACAGCGATCAGGAGATGTAACGAGGTCGATTAACAAGTTCAACCAATCACAAGTCTTGGTTGTCAATCATGCCCGAGTTGCCATAGCATCAAATAGCTAATTAAAGCCAAACTTATCAGAAACAAACACTTGAACAAACATCAGTGCGATGAGAACGACCCTAAAATGAAAATATTTGATGTATGATGTTAGTTTGGTGCATGTGCCATCCGCTACATTGAGGTTGTTGACCTGTACTGCAGCCAGCCACCAGGGGGCGATTGAAACAATATGGCTTCACTTTTGGACATGTCGCCCATGGTTACATTCAGTCTGTGGCCTGGACCATCATCACGATATGGATTAGAAAGTATAACTTGAACTTTAGCGTTAAGTTTGCCAATGGGTTAGCATTGGCGAACTTAAGGAGAAATATTAATTAGTTTCAAGCAGACTAATCTCTATGAACTGATATCTGCATATGACGACAGATACATTTTAAAAACTGAGAGTCGATGCATTTCCGTCAATGTGTTTCCCTTCTTTTGCTTTCTACACAAACTGTTTAGTTTGGACAGGCTGACACGTTGTTAGCACGTTGTTAGCACGTTGTTAGCACGTTGTTAGCACTTTAAGTAGTGCTGAGTCGTGGATGTTTGTTGCATTAGAGTAAAAATGTTTATATTTTATTCTATTTGTTTTTTGTCTATGGAGCTAATTCAGTTTCAATGTGATTTATGTGACGTGGCTGCAGTTTTCCATCGGGACGAACTGCCCCGAGTGAAACGCAGAGAGAAATGAGGCAGAGGAGCAAACATCCATCATGGTATAAATGTCAAAAAGGGGCTGGGCTTGCAACACATTGCACATACATACACACACACACACACACACACACACACACACACACAGAAGACCAATGAACACGTGTGTCTGCAGTAGCACACAATCAAATACACAAAGGACATAGACACACACACACCGTCCCTCACAAACAAGAAGCCATTCGAATCCAGATACAGGAATATTTATATCACATTTTCACGATTTCCCACAGAACAACTCGTGGATATTGATGCAAATTCTACTTCAATTTAAATTTAAGCTTTATATATTTTCACGTGGTTTTGTTTTTCGTGTGTCATTTTACTTTTCAGGGATGTTTTCATACTTCCTCATGTGGTCTTGACCCAACCCTGAATCTCCTTGGAATGAAGTTAATATACATTATGTGGGAGATGTAATTACTGACTGTATTAAGGAAGGAGGCAGCTTTTAAAATAATTATACTGACTGATCAGCGTCACCCGGGAGGTGGTTGAGGTGGATGTCGGCCACGCGACCACACAGCTGTCACACCAGAGACCAGGGTTCATGCCCAGAGGTCTGTCTGTGGTTAAGAAAGTACAAGCTCTTTGGTTTAGGTTAGAGAACGATAATGGTTATGGTTGAATATAAATAAACACGTGTTTGAAATCACCAGGGAGGATTTTCTGTGTTCAAACCAAATCTCACATCTGTGGCCTCCATGTTTTTAACCGACTTCTTCTCCGTGTTTACCTCCGTGCACAGCGTCCGTACGTCAGTTCACATCAGGGCCATGACCAGTTCCCACTAGAGTCTGATCTGTTAATCAGGAAAATAACATTGAAGTCAATGCAATAGAGGCAGATGTGTCAGTCAGTCCGTGCAGAGCAGTGCAACATGGGTAAAAATGATTCAATGACAGCAGAGACGAAACAGACATGTGTGGACATGAGCTGAGTGGAGAGAGAGAGAGAGAGAGAGAGAGAGAGAGAGAGAGAGAGAGAGAGAGAGAGAGACCCCCAGTTTGTTATGAGAGAGAGAGAGAGAGAGAGAGAGAGACAGAGACAGAGAGACAGAGAGAGAGAGAGAGAGAGAGACAGAGAGAGAGACAGAGAGAGAGAGAGAGAGAGAGAGAGAGAGTATGAGGGGGATAATCAGCAAGAGAGAGAAAGAGACAAAAGGGACCCCACATGAAGGATTCAGTGTCCAGCTATGTGTGTGTGTGTGGAAGAGAATGGTCCCTAATATGTCAACTTTTATATCTATCACACACTCACACACACACACACACACACACACACACACACAGACTCAAAGGAAGAGACACAGTTGTGTGTCAAGCTGAATGATCTGGAACAAAAGAAGTCAGCGGTGGTGTTTCATGGATCTCCCATGGCTTTGAATTGACCCCACTGACTCCCTGTGTGTGTGTGTGTGTGTGTGTGTGTGTGTGTGTGTGTGTGTGTGTGTGTGTGTGTGTGTGTGTGTGTGCGTGTGTGTGTGTGTGTGTGTTACATGCACACAGGAAGAGGATGGTTATTTTAACCATGTGTTGGACGGAAGGCGTTCATCAGGACTGATAACGCTGCAGGAATACATGCAGCTCCGTGTTGTAAAGGTCAAAGGGTTTAAATTTAGATATGTAGAAATGTCTGGGTCCAGAATAAAACGCCAGGCTTCACACCCCATCACATCCCAACCCAGTACTGGAAATGTTTTACTCCCTTGTAAGGGTAACAGCATCGACGCCAGATAGTCCACACTGGTCCGGCTCTATGAGAACCAATCAGGGAGAGAATGACACTGTTACCAACAGTCTTAATTGGCATTTTTGGACATTTCCACATCTGAAAGTCTGACCTAAGCTTCATATCTTTGTTACACTGTTGAAAATTGGTTTCGGTTTCACATTGTAATTTAGGGAGGATTTTAAAAGTCATACGTGCGTCCTGTCGTCTCTACTCGTCGTTGGCGAGTTGTCGTTTGGGTGGTGGAGTAATGTTTCACTTTGTTCATTTGGTTGCCACAGTCACTCGGTTCATTCGCTCTGCAAATGAACCGAAATGAACTGAACCTTGGTTTAGTTTGTTGGTTTGAATTTCGGTCCGTTGGTCCGACGCACCTTTCTGACATTTTATTGTGGTTTGGACTAAACTGAAAAGTCTCAAGATCCGGACGAAACAAAGAAGGTGTGAAAGTGCCACTTGAGGTTAACCCCAGTAAAACTTTGCATAATCTCCACCTGTCCTGCCTGTGAGTCATGCATCTGTGCTCCCTCCTGAATTACTCTCACTGTTAAGAAAAGCAAACACGATCGATTGCAGCAGCGTGAGATGAATTATCTCCACAAGTTGTGTACACATTTCTCAATGAACCGCAGTTCTTATGAAACAACTGCTCTTTGATTGTTCCGGGGCTTTAACCCGGGATGAATCTTTTTCGAGTGCACCTCCATAAAACGTCTCCCTGCAGAGACGATGTGAAACTGTGTCCCCTCATTTGAAACCACATTACATCTCTCCACTGGACAGCACGTCTTCAGAACCAGATCTGAGGAATCATAAAACTACATCCACTCAGCACCAGATTGTAGATGTTTAAAAACTCTATAAAATCGCAGCTGTTTGCAGATTTTCACGGTCGGTCGGTCGGAGCTTTAATCTGCAGCCAAAGGAAGACGATAAAATGTTTTATTATTAATGACTAACAGAGAATGTGGCAGTTGAGGTGAAACACATCCAGTGTGTCACTCGTTCACAAACACAACATACTGAAACTCTCTCTCTCGCTCTCACACACACACACACACACACACACACACACACACACACACACACACACACACAGCATGATGATGATATGATCATTGTGTAACCAGTTAGTTACTGATAATCGCAGTAAGATTTCCTTCCGGTCTGAATCAGAAGTTTCTAGATTACCTGTTGCTTCTCTAACACACTTTCTACTCGTGCTTCATCTACATCTTCATCATCCAGCTGTTACGCACATTCAACTCGTGTCTGGTTAGAATCCAGGACTGGGACATGAGATCTGTTCAACCTGCCTGCTCTCGTTTGGAAACCTGTTGGACCGCCTGAATCCGATCTCATTAAATGATCTAAGTTAATATCTTAAAGGAGAAATATTCTGCTCATATTCAAGTTCATTATTTTAATTACTGTGATGATTTGAGAAGGTTTTCATGCAAGAACAAGACATCAGAGTGTAAGCTCACGGTTTGAATACAAGCATACCAACTGCACCAGTACAAGCAGGGTTTTGAGTGACAGCACGACACAATCTGATCTGTGATGAGATGTGAGCTCAACATGTTCGTATCTGAACCTGAGGCCATCACATCTCCTACAGTTCAGTTCTCATTGGGAATGAATGTAAGCAAGTGAATGGAGGGTGCGGCTCATTCAGTCAACTGTGCTTGGATAAATAAAGATTAATCAGTAGAACAACCACTGTAACCTGCCAGCTACCTGACAATAGCACCGCTGTTAATGTTTTACACTGCTAAATAATACAACTCTTTAGTGAGTGTGTGTGTGTTTGTTTGTGTGTGTGCGTTCGTGCGCGTGTGTTTGATCACCTGCAAAGAAAGGAAACTGATATCAAAACTTTTCCAGACCTCCGCAGGCGGCAAAAATGACCCTGAAGGACTTTTCATGAAACATTACACGTGATTTTATTCCAAGAAATCAAACAAAGGCTTTTTAATGAATATACAGATCAGTGATCAGTTTCTATAAGTTCAATTTACGAAGTTCATTGTTATATGGTCTTCAGCTGCCTCCTCTAAAATGTTTTGTGCACGTCGATGTTTCTAACATGCAACAAACATAAAAGTGGAAGAATACAAATATTTCATGATGAAGAAGAGGAGCCAATTTATGTAGCTCAGGCAGATGAAGACGTCAACTTGGAAAGATGCCTTAAACTAAAACACATGATTTTTGCAGCAGATTTCAAACGACTTCCTCCCTCCATGTTCTTCACCCCTCGCCTGAACGTTGTGGACGTTTTCCCGTCGTTGTGAACTCGGACAATCTCCTGCTGCTTCTTCATGGGAAAGACAAACCCCAGAAAGTGTCTCTCCAGCTCAAACACATCACTGCACTTCTCAGTGAAAACATCACTGCCTCTAAACAATGAGCCGGTTGCTGTTCTGGGGCGAGAAGAAGCAACAGCTGGGATTTCAGATCCAATGTAAATCATCTGTGTAGGTTCGCGGCCCACACTGATGGATTCAGTCTCTACTGTAGACGTAGAGATGGATGACATGACAGCGCCCCAAAAATGAAGCTAAAACATCTGGATTGCCCCCTGGTGGCTGGCTGCAGTATAGCTCAATGAATGGAGCAACATCACTCGAATGTCGCTCCCTTGTCAAGTTGGATTTTGAGGCTTTGGAGGCGGGGACAATGGCTGACGGCTCCCCCCTGATTGGTCATCTGGAACACTCCAGTCCCCAGAATATTGTGAATCTATGTGAAATATGTCCTGGAGGATGAAGACTAATTGTCTTGTCAAATATTTTTGGCATAAATGTGACAAAGTCAGTTACACACATTGAAATAAGGCTGATCACTAATCACTGGGTTTAATGTAAAATAAACTTTATCAGTGGAGATAAAGAGGCTTGTTCCCAACCGTCAGTGCGCCTGTCAGGTGGGAACCAACTCACCTGTCACTGTTTTACTGCTTTACATAAGGTGTGTGAGTGTGTGCGCGGCGTCTGCTCGACAACCTGAACTAACTGGAAATGTGCCCTCCAGCCGACATGCAGGTTAAGACACACACATCCATGTATTTATATATGTGCACAGTTTATCTACGTGTGACACATGAGAGCGCTGACTGAAGTCAAACGGAACCCGGTGAACCTGGCACATGAGCCGTCTCCATTCTCACACACACACACACACACACACACACACACACACACACACACACACACACACACACACACACGACACTTCATAATTTACTAAATGTAGTGAACTCAGTATGTACATTAAATTCATTTACATTTATTCACTAAAGTATTACTCGTTCTGTGCAACTCAAGACACCATCATTCTTTGCCTGAGGTTATGTTTTGTTTGTTTGTGACCAGGATTACAGCAGAAACTAGCAAACAAATTTCCTCGAAACTTGGCAGGAGGACGGGACAGAGAAGCCATTACATTTCAGGGTTGTTGGAGGAATTGTTTATGACTTCCTTCAACATTGAGCTTCTCATTTTCAACAGTTTCCCTGGAAATACTTCGTGGATCTTGACGAACAGAATCTGGGTCTGATATCTGCGAGTGTGAGCAGTTTAGAAGTTAAGGGCCTCGGCGGAGTCGGAGCTCCACTGGGTCATCTAGTTCCACAAGCATCCGGAAAACCAATCTGTAATCCTGTGATACTTCATTACCTTTGAGTCTCTTTTGTTCACTTTGCCTCCAAACAAACTAATCAAATACATTTACTCTTTACACCACTTAAATGTTTCTTATATCTTATTTATTCAACATATGTAAATACTGGCTCCTTTTGAAGATAACGGTTTCCGTACCAGACTGAACATATCAGTGTTTGAGCTGCAGTATGAGACAGTGCGGTGCGAGTTTGACACGAACTCTGTGAACCTGAGACGTTTGTCGGTCACCGTTTCTCAGTTGTGTGTTTAAACTCTTTTCTCAGTCGAGTGCTGAAGTTTCCAGAGGGGCGGTATGTGAGAACACAAGAGTACGGTGGCTGAGAGAGGTCAACGCACTGCAAATTAAGAAAAAAAAAACCAGGGGACCCAACAAAGGGATGAACCCGGCTGCAGGTCAATGCTTCGTGACGTTCCATCACCACTGACGAGCAGCAGACTTCAATAACTCCACAAAGCTTTGAACTACAGGTTTGTTCTTAAACTTTACAGCTTTTATGTGAATGCACAGTCTGACCTCTGCTTACGTTATCGTCTCGTTCTTGAGGGCGTCCCGGTTTTCAAAAGGGGTCTCAGGGGATCTGTCCCAGAGTTGAATGGGTTCTTTCCTGGCCCATGTCCCGTCCTTCCTCCTTGTTATTTTTGAGTCACTTGACGATTGGAGGGTGTCATGTTTCATTGGGGCTGGGGCTCCAGTTTGGATCAATGGAGGGGCCCCCTGGTCAATTTGCCTCTGGCCCCCAAAGTCCTTTGATACGCTCCTGATGGGGGGGGGGGGGGGGGACAAGACACACTAATCAACATCATTGCAAACATACAGTGTTCACCCTCTCGTCAAGTCTGACAAATTGTGAATGATGAATAATGGTTCAGACCAATCAGCTTCCAGCGAGGGAGGGACTACAGAGGAGTCAACAACAACAAATCTGATCATTTCTCCTCACGTCAAAATGTCCAATGGGCAGATTTCCATGATATCTGGTGTTTTAAATGTCTCTGTTGCTGTAGCGCCACCCTCAGTATGTTTGCATCCGTGCGTGTTGCTCCATCAGTCCGTCAGCTGGGGCTGTTCAGGTCCACGTCAGCACTCTGCAGCACTGCAGGTTAATGTGCAACTGCTGTGTGTGTGTGTGTGTGTGTGTGTGTGTGTGTGTGTGTGTACTCTGTCTATCAGACCAAGGTCATAGTGACTTGTGTGTGTGTGTGTGCGTGTGTGTGTGTACATTGCGATAACATCTAACAGAGTGCGCTCTCTGTGAACTGGATATTTGTATTGGTTGCACTTATTATCAATTCATTAGAAATTTCTGTTCAACAAATCATCGACTGATTGAAAAGTCCGACTCAGTGAGAACCACGACAGAATCTTCTTCATCCTCACCAGCTTCCGTACAGGGGCGTTGCAAAAGGTTTGGCAAAGCAGCAACTACCTGGGGCCCCGAGCTGAGCGGGGCCCCCTGAGAACAGCTGATTTCATTAGTCCACAGCAGCAACAATTTTGTTCCACGATGGGCTTCGTGCAGGAGACTGAAACGACACCAGGGTCAGAAACCCTGTATCAAGGTCCCGTAAGATCCGAATGTTAACAGAGACCGATTCCAACTGCGCAGATTGAACGTTTCACCACTTTCATTGTTACGTTGTATTTACTCAAAGTGTTTCGGGCACAAAGATCCAAGGGTTTGATAATCTGCTGAAAATCTCTTTGACCCTGAGCTGGAGTCGGAGCAGGATCCTGTTGACTGCCAGCAACAGCCGGAGTTCCACTGAGAAAAATTACATATTTCCAATACATGTGTTAGAAGGCTCATGAAATCCGATCATGTCAGTGGAGTCGACTGACGGAGAATTGGAGCCACGGAGAAAGATTTGAGGATTTTGAGAATAAAGTTGTGATTTAAAGAGAAGAAAAACGGAAAAAGAGTTTTAAATGTACAATAAAAAATGTGTAATTTTACGGGAAGAGGAAATTGTCTCTTAAGTGGAGGAGGAATGTTTGTTAGTGGCTGACTGGGAGAGTTTCTCAAGAAACAATGAGACTGGTTCAAGATTATGGATCAGGAGGATTGAAACCTGGGTTCTTCTTTACTCCCATAATACTATAACTCTTTTAAACTGTATATTTATAATATTCTGACCTTTTTTATCATTAAATTACACATTTAGTCTTGTAATATCATGTAATATTAACCACGTTGTCAGCTCGGCTCTGCTTCTTGTTCATATCAACCAAGAATTAAACTTCAGGTAAAGTTTTCTCCTCTCTACAGTGTTTTCAGAGTTGGTTTATTAACCTAACGGCAGAAACGACATGAGCGTTACACTGGAGTAACACCTTCAGCCTTCAGGGTCATTTCTCGAATCTTCTGCTGCAGCTGCAACAAATGTGTGAAAATTGCTCTTGTGATGCAAGAGCCTGCAACTTGTGGATTCCTCTCCAAACCCCAACTTGAGTCTTGACTCTTGTCCCAACCACAACCTGAGAGTGAGTTTCAAAACAGATGCACAGCTGCCAGAAGAAAATCCAACTGCTCAGTGTTTTCTGTTTCTCTCACTTTATTTGTTGGAGGATGGAGCTCGAACTCGAATTATCCGACATAATCGGGGATATAAACCCGGTATCATCTGTTGCCAGGGAAACCATCCAAACCACAGGCAGTTGTGTGTCGAACATACTTGGCAATAAAAAGAATTCTGATTCTGATTATGGTATGTTTGAAAGTTTTCCGTTCAGCAAACGCTGATGTAACTCTGCTGATTTTACATTTGTGTTTTTGAGCAATGCGTTAGCTGATCCAGAGGGCCTTTCCTCACCCTCCTTAGTCTCGCCCGCTGCGGCTGAAGATGCCGCCGGCTCCTCGTCAGCAGGGGGCGACTCCTCCGAGGCTTCGGGCTCTGAGGGGGAGACGGGGATTAGCGTTAAAAAAAAGTGCCCTGGCTTTTAAAACCAGCGATAACCATGATACCCTCTATTTATTTTTAACTTGACCTTAATTTATAGTTAATAGAGAAGAGAAGTTTTTTTGGATCCACTGATGTTCAGCATCTTCTTCAGTTGTGACAAAACTAGATAATTAAAGACATTCTCTGTCTGTTCCTTTTGCAAATTATACAATAACTACTGGAAAGGTAGAGCAGGAAACTAAGTGTAAGGAAGCATGTTGGGTCAGGGAAGAACCAATTACATTTCAGGTACAGATCTGGATCAGAGGGAAGGGTCAGAATTATCTTTTAATTGAACACCAACAATGGAAAGAACAGATTTTTGATCATATTCTTCATTTTCTGGATCTATACAGTTGTTTTCTAGTCTTGATGACCTGTCAAAGTGCTTTAGTACTGTTCTGGCCATTCAACAATTCACACTTCAACATGTAGGCCAATTTCGGGGGTTTAGCATCTTGCCCAAGGACGCTTCTGCATGCGGAATGGGGAAGACTGGGATTGCACTGGCAACCTTCTGGTCAGGGGACGACTGCTCTAACCCGAGATATATAACAGATATCGGTTTTTTTGACATTCTTAGAGTTTTCTCAGGGGATAATTTGTGGAAGTTGATGAAAGGCCCGACATCTATGACAGTTATCTGATTTGTGTGATGAACATGTACATTTGAATATGTGTGAACTCTACATCAGCTTTATTTATACTTCTATTCCTCTCACGTGTCTCTGTGCAGTGTTAAAAGTGATACACACATAAAAAAAATGTCTTATTATGGTTATGAAATTAGAAAAGTGATGACCACACCCCCACCTCCAGACTCACGGAGGTAGGTAGGTAGGTAGGTGTGTGTGTGTGTGTGTGTGTGTGTGTGTGTGTGTGTGTGTGTGTGTGTGTGTGTGTGAGTGTGAGGGGCTGCAGGGGGACTGGTGCCGGGCTGGGATCTGTGGGCTGGGGGGGGGGGGGGGGGGACCCTGGAGGGCTCTGGAGCTCGACCCCGGGGGCCTCACCTTTCTCTGCTGCAGCGGAGGGGGCCTTCTCCTGGGTCGGAGTCGCTGCTGCTCGGCGTATCGGCATCACACACACGGGATGAACCTGCACGGAGGAGAACAACAAACGCCGGGGCTGGTTTCCGGTACCGGTACCGGCTCCGTGCAGCTGCGCGTCCGGCGAACAACGAACGACACCGCGGGACGAACTCACCTCAAGAGTCGGAGGAAAAGTTAAAGAGTTTGTAGTTTGAATCCTGCACGATCCTTTATTTAGATTCCTGCTCAGCGGCCCCGCCCCATTAGGACCGTGGGTGACGTCGCCGCGTCGCACGTCGCGTCGCAGGATTCCCACTGTCGTGGCGCCTGCCGGCCACCGGGAGGCGCTGTTTCCTCTCCGACGTGTCATTCAACACAAGCTTATTTAAGCCCTCTTATTAAATATATATATCTATGTATGTATAGATATATATATACAAAAAAGTCCAAACAATAATCTAATGATCTTGGATTTGTGAGCAGCTGTGATTGTATTTATGTTTGTATTTTATTTCATTCATAGATATGGACACTTGTGTCTGAAATCAGGTTGAATTGAATTTTAAGGATTAAACAAAATTAGAATTTAAAAATAATAAAATAAAATCTAATTAAAAATATATGTATATATTTTAATGGGAAAAAATAATCTAAAAATGTAATGAAATTGTATATATATATAGAGAGATTTTACATAATTAAAACTAAAATCTAATGAAATATAGCCATATAATTAAAAAATCTAAAAATAAAATAGTCAGTTTAATTTCTTTATGTAGGTATTTGCTGATTCTACCGTTTGTTTTTCATATTATTTCTATATATCATCATACATGTATATGTAGAAGCCTCTTTCAGGTTCACTGTAATTGAATACGAAGATAATGAAGATCTTTGAATCCTGAAACTATCTCTACCTCTGATAGGATGTCTATGAGGAGTTGTTGTTCTTCACTGGAAATTATACAAACTAATTTAACCTTGGTTAAATCTGAGAAGCCTCATCTGTTACAATAGAAGAATCATTCACAGATACTCAGACACACAGAAACTAACCAGCTCTCTGATTAAATGATTCATCAATTTGTAGACAACGATCAACGATTAAAGGCCTTTGTTAAAAGTAAAGAATCAGTTGTTCCTTCAATCTGATTATTTGCTGGTTTCTTTTTGACAGCTTTTCTTTTTGAAAAGAGATTTTCAGGCATATTATTATCACCATTCAATTTAGACTTCACCACAAGCTGTTTTATGGTCCTGTAGAAGCCAAAGCTTCATATGATATCAAATGCGTTTACATAATTTGTTTCATTTGCAATGTCAATGAGAAGTGCTACTCAGCCTGGAACAAGGCTTGAAACTCTTTATAAAGATTTTCTGAAATGTCAGGAAAATTTATGGGAAATGAATTTCTTATAAATTTCCCATAAACGGGGGGGGGGGGGGGGGGGGGGGGGGTCACTGTTGCACTGTATTGCTGGTTCTGCCCGTCCAGACTAAAAGGGTAGGGTTAGGGTGATTGTAGCTTTAAGCCAATTAATTGTACTGTACTTTGCAATGTGTGTGTGTGAACATGTGACGGATCAGCATGTGTCAGGTGTTCTGTGTGTTGTAACTTTACACCCCACACACACAAACACACACACACACACCTGAGGCATGTGATACAATAGGATAATGTCTTAGTGGTGTTTTTTAATTGAAGTGTGTGTCGTTTAACGCTCCACAGGCATCAAGTCAGTAAAGAAGTCACATGACGATAACATGAGTTTGTCACGTGGTGACGTCTCCAATGCTTCATTTACTCACTAGTTTTATTCCTGTGGTGCAAAAATATCATAATTTCAGTAGCTTTCATTTTGGCACAAATGTCTGTGTATGTGGTGCACGTGATGTGAAGATGGACACACACACACACACACACACACACACACATTTGTGACTGAAAGACTTTCTTTCTCTCTCTCGCTCTCTAAGATGAATGTGTTCCTGGCCAGATGCCAGAATTTTCTCAGTGGCGGGAAAACACACACACACACACACACACACACACACACAGCTGCTGTGTTTTCCTGCTGCACGATTGGCCCCTCCCACCTCAGCTCCTGATTGGCTGCTGAGCTTTGGCGGGCTTCTCCTCGTGACAGCTACTCCTGCCCGGAGTCAACCAGGAACAAAAGTTCAGCAGGGTGGTCGCCCCGGCGACGCATCCCTGAATACAACCTGCTCCGTAAACAGGCCGACGCCGGCCCGAGGCCAAAACACTGAGAACCAGCAGCACGAGGAAGAGGAGCAGGAAGTTTATCTGAACACATCAGTCTTTGGTATATTTCAAACATTTCCATGAGTCCAGTTCTGTGCACGTCTGTCTACACATCTTTTATTGTAGCAGTAAAAAATATTTATAAAGTAAGTGGAGGAAAACATACGAGAGCGTTGTCTCATCTATACTTTCATATCTGAATGAAGTGAACGAGCATCTGAAGCAGAACCAGGAGGATTTAAATATAAATCAGGTGAATGTAGCAGTGAACTGGTGCTAACTGGTCATGGTGGCGTTAACAACTATATTCTACGCTCACACAAAGACAAATTTAAAACATAAACGTATCTCATTCAAGTTACCTTTAGGGACTACCAAGTGGTGGCTCGTTGTACAACTTGTCGCAATGCTAGCAGCTCTCTCTCTCTCTCTCTCTCTCTCTCTCTCCCCGAGGCTAACTTGAGGCTAATGCTAACATCGGCGTACTGACATTTAGCATGCGTAATGTTAAGCAACTTTGTTCACGATCTAATTATCTTCATTTAGCGCTAAACACAACTTAGGCTGTAACGGGCAATAAATAAAACTTTTGCCAGTTTTCGGGACTCGCTCCGGGGTCACAAAGGTCGTTTCACACCCAACGTTATTATTGTCTGTTAAAGTGCAGCATCATGATGTGAGCAGGTTATTTCAGAAGCAGGTCAGTCGAGACGTCTTGTACCGTTACGTGGAATCGGATTCCACATCTATTAATACCTTGACCCAGAATCATCAGATACCACACGATGCTTTAATATCAAATATCACAGTTTCTCAGAGCGTATTAATGATTCATTTAACTACAAGATGAAAATGAAACAGGTTGGTGTTTTATTTTTTGATTGTTGTGAAATGAAAACAAAATGCTGAAATATCAAAGTGATATTCTGTCTCCTCGGACTTTCTGAATAAAACAAACTGAGTATTTACAGGGGTGGGGGGGGGGGTAGTGTAAGTTGTTTGGAGTTAAATAAAACAGTGACGCTCTATGGTTCAGATCCATAACATCTGGATATCACACGATCTAATTCATATTATGGAGTTTTCTCCGATTGGTTGAGCAGTCGATTGATTGATTTCTGTTGTTTTTATCTAATGAGATGTTGTTGTATCAAACCTGATGGCAGACGCTCATCAGGTTTGTTCTGTTTCCAAGTCAAACCAGCAGCTGGACGGGACCAACGTTCACTGTGTCGTCCTGAAAGGAGAGAAGAAGAAAAGAGGAGAAGAGGAACAGAAGCGTCAGATCACAGAGAGCAAACAGAGGAAGGTGAAACCTGGCAGAGAGTTTGGAACAGAATGACGTCTGTTTACTGGACGGATCCGAGGTTTTGTTTTCGGTGAAATGTGACTCAACGCTCACTCTCTTCCTGACGCTACAGCTTTAATCTTCATATTATGCTCGTCTGTTATTTATCCTGAACTGTTTTTATGTTTTTCTTTTAGTTTTTCATTTACTCCTTTGAAGGTAACACGTTGCTTTGATTCCAACATGTGATAAATGCGTCATAACACAACAATAATTTTGTTGTTGACAGATATATAAGGTTCTTGTGTTTCACCTCATAATAATCAACCAGAATGTTCTGAGAAAAGAAGTGTGTGTGTGTGTGTGTGTGTGTGTGTGTGTGTGTGTGTGTGTGTGTGTTGTTATAACAGGCTCAGGTTCAGCTGTGTTTTGGGTTTGTAGAGCGTCATCTGTCATGTGGCGTCATGGCAACATGAGACAATGATATTTCATCTCCATGGTAAGAGATGAAAGAGTTGGTACTTTCTCCCGGGCACCACCGAGCTGGACGTTAGGTTTGGCGGGAAATGGTGTGTGTGTGTGTGTGTGTGTGTGTGTGTGTGTTTGTGAGAAGTACCTGACAAAAAAACTGTAAAGTAAGTACAGATACATGAAACACCTACTTAATTACAGTGATGAAGTAAATGTACTTTGTGAAAATTTGCAGTTTAAGACTCGCAAATCACACACGTGTAAAATTAAACAAAAATCAAATAATCATAGTCATAAAATCCGGAGTGTGTGTAGAGAAGTGGAAAGAAAGAAAGATTTGACTTGTTGTGAAGTTTTGTCGCAGCAGCAGGAAGAGAAGTGAAGTTTCTCAGTGGTTTTCCTGATATCACGTCTCTGGAGGAATCGGGCAACGAGTCGTTGTTGTGTCTTCACCTGGAAAACAAATTAAAGGTGGGTGTGGTTCTCTTCCTCAGAAAAACAAACAGAACAAGTTGTCGAACCGGTTCAGTGACTCTTCATCAGCTCAGCAGCTTTAATCAAACTTTAACATATATTCAATACTTTCATTTATACTCGGGTCAATCGTGAAGTTAAGATAAGATGAAAGGTCTGTGAGACACGTGTTTCACAGACAGACAGACAGAGAGACAGACAGACACACAGACAGACAGACAGAGAGACTGAGAGACACACAGACAGACAGACAGACAGACAGACAGATAGACAGATAGACAGAGACAAAGCCAGACAGACAGAGAGACAGACAGACACACAGACAGAGAGAGAGACAGACAGACACACAGACAGAGAGAGAGACAGACACAGAGACAGACATCTGTGGAGTGAGGTAGATAAATGTTGTTTCTAACATTTGACAGAGACACTGGAGCCTCATGTTATCTTTAGGTAAACAGTCAGTATCTGAGCTGCTGTGGTTTGACCTTCCTCTTGTTTCACTGTGACTCAGCACGTTCAGAGGAGACCTCAGGTGTCCTCAGGTGACCTCAGGTGCATCAGGTGACCTTTAGGTGACCTCAGGTGAGTCATCATTCGACCTGTTGAGTCGAACAACGCAAACAAAGACTCAGAAACACACACTCGGGGATTAACTCACCAGTTTCCTCTCTCTGGTGTGTTGACAGATGAAAAGTGGCTGAAGAGACGAAGACGTCTGTGCTGCAGGAGACCTCCAGAGGTCGAGCTGTCCACAGACGGAGGGAGACGGACGTTGGCCTCACGCTACTGAGACGGGAAGGAAAAGGACTTTTAAAAGGAGAAAAGACACAGTAAGAAAACAGCAGAATAATGAAAAGCGATGCAGTAAAACATCGATATTCTCTCAAAGTATTTTTGAATCTATAGAAGCTGTAGAGGTCGTGTCTGAAGTCGTACAAGATGCAGAAATACCTCGAAAATATATATATATGTGAATAATGCATTATGTCATTTTCTGACATCATCATGACGTCACTCATATGAATCATTTTCTGAGCTTTGTGATGTTTGTGAGAATATCTCGACTGTTCATCTTGCCTCGTTATTCTCTTCGTCACCTGCACAGTCTCCTCTTCACTCTTCACTCTAACATTAAAAGCTCCGCCTCAGAACGTCAGTCTCAGTTTTTTAAAAGTGAATGAGATGAATACAAACGTATATATATATATAAATAATACAAATATTAATAGTAAACAATAATACAAATAATTCTCGACGATTGGAGACCTTTAAGTATTTTACATTGTTGTATCGTTGTACAACATCTGAGTTCTTAAACAAAGCTGTGAGTGTTTCAAGAGCAGAGAAGATCTTTATAAATACAGTCCGATGGAGAACGATGAGTTCATAAGAGTTTTCATGCAGCTCAGTTCAACTTCACTGACCAGTGGTGAAGCTGTGAGCTGCTGTTTCCCCCTGGGGGCGTTGAGTGGAACTGCAGCTGGTGCAACACTGGTGCAACAGACCTGAAACACACACACAGATTTGTGCAGAGTCACTGTGAGTCATTGAGCAGCTGAAATACAAATACAAACACACACACAGACTCACCTTCAGTAGAGGGTCAGTCTGACTCACTGTGACATGATCAGTGTGTATGTAACAGTGACTAAGTACCTTTGATACGATCTCTCTCTCTGTGTGTGTGTGTGTGTGTGTGTGTGTGTGTGTGTGTCTGTGTGTGTGTGTGTGTGTGTGTGTGTGTGTGTGTGTGTGAATTACACTGTGACAGATTACAGTAAATAATATATTTAATCAACATTAATAAATGGACCAATGTTATTTAAAGAAAAAAAACAATAACACAATAACATGTGATTTACCAGATGGAGGTGTGTGTGTGTGTGTGTGTGTGTGTGTGTGTGTGTGTGTGTGTGTGTGTGTGTGTGTGTGTGTGTGTGTCCCTCGCCTCCCAGCTGCTGCCCCTGAGCATCATGTGTCTCTGATGACCACAAACAGCAGGTGATGCAAAGAAAGAACAGAGGATGAAAGAAGAGAAAGAAGAAGCTCAATGAAAAGAAAGTCTGAGTCACTGAGGCGATGAAATGGAGAGAAAGAGAAAGAGAGAGAGAGACAGAGAAAGAGAGAGAGAGAGAGAGAGAGAGAGAGAGAGAGAGAGAGAGAGAGAGAGAGAGAGAGAGAGAGAGAGAGAGAGAGAGAGAGAGAGAGAGAGAGAGAGAGAGAGAGAGAGAGAGAGAGAGAAAGAGAGAAAGAGAGAGAGAGAGAGAGAGAGAGAGAGAGAGAGATAAAAGAGACAAAGAGACAAATTCGCTCTGATATTGAATTTGTTTAACTTTCACCTTAATCCTGGACAAACCATCTCATAGTGTGGAATCCATTTACATTTTATTACCTGCTGCTCTTTGATATTATTATTATTATTATTTCCATCAAGACAGGAAAACTTGGAAAATGAAAGACGGTCTAACAAATATGTTCATGGGAAATAAAAATGATGGTTTCAATGTCATGACATTATGATTAGGGCCCGAGCAGCTCCGGCGGGAGGCCCTGTCCTATTTTATTTCCCTTTTGGGTCTTTTTCAGGGCCGAGACCAAATCCTCACCAAAGTTTGCAGGAAATTCAAAACCCTAAAAAGAGACTACACGCCATCAAAACACGAGGATGTTGTATCTCGGACATAAATGGTCCAATCGAGTCCAAACTAGACAAGTAAGACAAGAGTCCCGGCCTGATGGCGTCTACACAGAAATCATGACTTAAAATCACAGCGCCCCCTGGTGGTAACAGGAAATGTCTTGTTTTTTGCATGTCTTACACTTGGGTGTCTTCCTCCTCATCCATTGAACTCAACCATGAATACATGGAACGCGGAGCCGTGTGCCCGCCCCCCCATCTTATATTTACATTTCAACTTAAAAAAGGTCAAAACTCTATTTCTGTTTTATAGATTTTATTATTTTTATCACAATATTAAATCACATCACTCGGCTGCTGTTGAATAAACACTTTTACAGACAAAATCATTTTGGCTTCATCACATCAAACAGACAAATGTTTGTATATGTTGGATTATTTCATCTGTGACTTTATGTGATTAAACATGAATCATGTCTCATGTGTGAGTTTTAATAAAGTTTGTTGAATGTGAACAATGATCAGCTGTTATTGATAAATGTGTTTTTATGTGGATCTTCATCAGTTTGCTCGACTTCATGGATCCACACAAAATCAGATCAGAAAATAATGAAATCTTTTTACACACGTGGAAAAGTCGACAGTAGAAATGAAAAGGAGTGAGAAGTAAAAGGAGAAACAAACAAAGCTTTAGAATAACGAGTTTAACTTTTAGATTCAGCAGATTTCTCTTGAAGAAATAAACATGATGAATAAAATCTTCATCTCTAACTGCTCTGATCCAGCGTCACAGAGACTTTCACAGGTAACAGCTTCAAGGGATCTCCAGTGTTAAAGAATGGATACATCTTCTGAGTGAAAGTGTGTGTGAAGGTTCGAATGTGTGTGTTAGTATCAGGATCAGAGAACGACAGTTCTCCTCTGTTCCAGTCCAGTTTCACTCTGATCCTCTGGATCTTCTGCACAGAGGGAACAGATGATGCTGATAGTGACACTGCAATCTCACCAAATAAGACTCTTCTAATACGTCCAAAGAAACTGCTTCCCATCCTGTGGACAGACTTTGTTCTTACACCCAGTGTCCAGTTTGTACTGTCTCCAACCAGGACGTCCCAGCTGTGAGTCCCTGAGTTAAAACCCTCAGACCCCAGGACTGAGATGTGTTTATCAAACCTCTCTGGATTGTGAGGAAGCTTCTGTTTCTCTCCTCGTCTCACACTGGTCAGATCTTCAGACAGGACGAGTTCTGGATGAGCAGAGTTTGGGTCCAGAACCACAGGACTGTAGGAGACCACGTCCTTCATCTTGTTCCAGATGTTGAAGCTCAGGTTGCCCAGATGTTTGGCCTTGTCTAGCAGAGCTCCTGAGCCCAGCTGTGGATCATCCAGCAGGGGGCGCTGCTGGACTCGTTCCACTGCAGCCTTGTAGTTGAGCAGGAACGAGACGTCTTCAGCTCTCAGCTCGTCCTCTGTGGTTCTGATTGTGTCTGAAAGAGCCGTTATGTCTCTGCTCAGAGCCTCAATCTTCTCCTTCATCATCCGACTCTTCTGCTCCTCTTCCTCCCTCAGTGCAGCCATCCTGGCCTCCTCTTCCTCCTCCAGAAACCGATGAAGCTTTTTAAACTGCTCCTTGATCTGCGTCTCTGTGAGTCCGGCCTGGACCTTAATGTGTTCTGCTGTTTGTTCAAACTCTACTTTAACACGTTCAAAACACTGTAACTTCTCCTTCAAGGGCTCCAGAGTTTCCTGAAGCTGCTTCTTGTGTTGTGGTGCAGCTTCATCGATGGGTCTGAATCTGTGGCCGGTGTGTTGTTCTGAATCTCTGCAGACGAGACACACTGGCTGCTGATGGTCCAGACAGAAGAGTCTGAGTTTCTCTGAGTGCTGACTGCAGAGAGCATGTGAAGAGCTCTGATCTCTCTCCTGTAAGAAGGTCTCACACAGGTTCTTCAACACCAGGTTACCAGGTGGTTCCTCCTTTGATTGTCTTCTCTTACAAAGTGGACACTCTTTTACTTCTTTGTCTTTCCACCAGCTCTTCACACAGTCTTTACAGAAGCTGTGGCTACATGACAGAATGACAGGATCTCTGAAGACATCTTGGCAGACGGGACAGCAGAGATCCTCTTCTAATCTGGAAGCCATTGAGTCTCCAGGTGAAGCTGAAAACAGACAGTCAGTCAGTCACAGCTCCACAAGGTTCACTGAGGTTCACTTCCCCTCTGAGTCGAGGTGTTTGTTAAACTCACTCGGCAGGTTGTAGTTTGACTCTTCTCTCCTGTAGCTGGACTCACTCAGGACGTTTGGTCTGGTTTGGTTTAGTTTGGTTTGGAAGGTGAATGTGATCGTCTGGTTTTCAGCCTGCGTCTCTTCAGGGAGGAACAGATGTTTCCTGGTTTCTCTGGTGTGTCAGGACACGATTGTAAAAAGTAATTCAAGCTTTGATAACTGGTCAAAAGTCCTTTGGCAGTAACAAGCTCACACAGACAAGAGACTTGTTGTAAAATAGCTGCTTGAATATGATGTTCAGAGGTCGTTCTGCTAGAGAGTGAAAGTAAAAGTTAAATATTAACAGGACGTGCGGGGGGGGGGGGTCTGTGACGTAACTGCAGAGCTGAAGTCTTATTAAAGAGACAGAAGCAAACAAATGGAGACGTCATAAATTAAAAGAGGGTTTTTATAAATTTAAATCAGCTCAAGTTTGCTCATTAATTTGTGTGTGAGTGAAGTAATGTATGACATCATGAAATGATTATATATATATCTTACATTTAAATAAAACAAAAAGCACACAACTCATTTTAGATGGTTTTATTTCAGACACTACCTTTGTCAATGCTCTTTACTGCTTTGATAATCGTTTGATTTTAGAAATGAAATTCAAGAACTGAGGCTTAAACTTCAAGAAAATCAACATTTCATTATAAACCAAGACGATGTTGAGCAGACTTTCCGTTCAACAAAGGTGAGCCCCTACTTGAACAGACCTATTAGTCTGTATGTAATAGTGATGGCGCCACCTACTGGACACAAGTAGTAAGCTTTGTTTTACAACCATCATTCGATTTACATAAAGTTTTAACCATGTGATCTGCAATTGATAGCGTGGGCCGTAATGCCCAATTAGCAGGCAAGGATCGACGACTCGTGACAGACGCAGGAAGTGAAGCGTTTATCCTTCCTGCACGCAACGCGGAGCCGTGTGACATCGTCTCCTGGCTGCAGCAGCATGTGAGTCTCAGATGGGAAATAACTCACTGAAATGATCCTGAAGTGACAACACATGATAACAGAGGGAACGAATTACAACTCTGAGTGTGTGTGTGTGTGTGTGTGTGTGAGTGTATGCCCCACCCTGGCCTAAATTGCACCCTGAGGATGATGGGTAATCACTGGGGACGTCCACCCACAGACTGTGACTCAGCTCTGAATCTGATGGGACATTCTGCAGGGACACACGACAGCATTTACAAGAAGAGACAAAAAAAATATAGAAAATGATCGTCTCGAATCGACATGAACTGATCTTTAATAATAAGGAAACAACGTGAGACGGGTCGGTCCAGAAGTTCTCCGAGACTTTACTTGAGTAAAAGTAGCAGCATCTTGAAGAAATACTTGAACGTTGGATTACTGGTGTGATTTACTGATGCAGCACTTGTGTAGAAAGTACATGTATGTCAAACCTGTACCTGTTGCATGTTCAGCACCTGAGTAAATGTCCTTCCACCACAAGGTCACCTTCTAAAATGAAAAGGTGAAGGAACTGGAGTTTTCCAGACTCGTATGAGGTCACCGTGACCTTTGACCCACTGCAAGCTAATCAGTTGGTCTTTGAGTCCACTCGTCAATATTTGAAGACTCCTGAAATATCATGTTCAAGAGGCCACTGTGACCTTTGACCTCCCAAATCTAACCAGTTGTTCCGTGAGTCAACTTGAACATTTGCGCCAAATTTGACAGGATCTTCTCGAGGCCTGTTCTCCAGGGGAAATAAGGGTTTTATGAGGTGACAGTGACCTTTGACCCACACATTTGAATCAGTTAATCCTCGAGTCCAAGTGAATGTTTGAAATTTGAGGATATTCTTGAGAAATCACGTTCACAAGACTGGAACAAGCAGCCGGACAGCAGGGAACATAATGACCGTCACCGGTGCAGAAGCACAACAACGGAAATATAAAAAAAAAAATTCCATCGGCAGGTTTCGACTGTTTTAAATCTTCGAAATTCAAGAAGAAACTTAAAATATTAATTTTCCACTTGAAAATAAAGATGTTAACAGGAAACAGGATCAGTTCCAGCAGTGGACACAGAAAAGAAAACCACCAGAAGTGATGAATCAGTTGTAATTATTATTATTGATCCACAGTGAACGTGAAAAGATGAAGAACAACACATTTCTACATTCTGTTGGTTGGTGTCGTTTCTCCAGTCAATCGTCCAATCAGGCTTCAGACCCTCAAACCTCAGAAAGTTCACTGAGTTTCCTCCTTTAAAGCTTTTCTACAAAAATACGATCGATCAAGTCGTCAGATCATTAAATCAATAAAAATACAATCAGGATATGTTCACATACATTTTATATTTAGATTTCGGGCCCAGGAATGAAGCATTGATATATACAGGACTGAGGGTTCAATCAATCAATCAATCAATCAATCAATCAAATGATTATCAGAAGCTCTCAGACTGATCAGAAGGCAACTTTCATCTCAACAACAAAATAAAACACTTGAATAAGCTGCAAAAAAAATCATCCCAAAATACACAGAAACCTTTTCTCTGAAGTCAGACCAGGACCAGAGACTGGACTGCATTTCCCAGCATGCAGCTGGTCTCTGACAGGCAGCTTCCCAGCAGGGCCGGAGCCGGGATCACAGAGGTCAAACACTGACAGTTCATTTTCATAACTGACACATGTTGCTTGTAAATTTCATTTTCCAACATTACGGACTTTAAACCCGCAGGTATTTAATTCAGGGGGAAAATATTTTAGGTTTTCTGGTTAAAGAAATATCAGAAAATCAGAAACAGATCATGTGTAATGGTTTTGGAATCTGTAACAGAGCTGCAACAAACAGGCAAACATCTAAATAACAGTTTTAATAAATATTATTTCATTCGAACTCTATTCTACTTTAGAGAAAAGAAACATTTTCATATTTTGATTTTTCATTTTCTTATGTTGCAACTTTCGCTAAAAACCTTCAGATATTTAATTCTTTTGAATCGTTTTATAGGTTTTTGACTTTATTACAAATTGACTTAATTTTTTTGATATTTCTTGCATAAAAAAAACCCATCAGAAAATCAGAAAGATTGTTGAAACATGTTTTTGGAAAACGAAAAGAAGGGTTGAATCGAATAACCGACAAAAATGACTTGGCCACCGTTTTGATATTATATTTATTGTTATATTAAGACAATTTTAAAGCAAAAAATGTTGAAACCTTTTAGGTGATTTTATGATTATTAACTGAAGATCAGACAAATAGTTTGAACATTTGAAGATGACACCTTTGGCTCTCTGGTGGTTGTCAGGCATTTCTAATTAATCTCTCTTATTTTACACACTAAATGATTTTAAGGAATAAAAAAATATGTTCATATTAATCCGATAGAAAATGATGACTCAGCAACTCTACTCTAACTCCAGCTAATGTGATTTAACCACCGAGTTGATCCACTGACCGATGTCGTGACCCCGGTGCTTCACGGCATCTACGGCCCTGCTCTCCTGCTCAAACTGGTCCCAACGCCAAGGCCACGCTCCATCAGCAACTTTTAGAGGCAACGGATTCAATCTACAGTCCAGAATATTAAACTGTGCATGTGAACTGAGAGGAGATCAGATTTAACCCACTTGTTGGGGAACAGGATCCAAATAGAACCAGCTACTGGAGCCAAACCAAACTCTGCAGATAAATACTGTTTTTAATGTAAAGTTAAAAGTTTAACAGAACCTCAGTGACGGAAGCTGAGGTCACACGTGGCAGATCTCATAAGCTTATTGTTAATTTGGATTTTTAAAAACAGGAAAGTGATGTTTTTCTTTGTACAGCACAGATACGGAAACTCCAGGTATCAGGACAACTCTGGACTGAGAAACCAGATTTATACATCTCGTCAAAAACAGAACGCTTCCTGTTATTGTTCATCATCAGCCTCACACACTGTACGTGGGTCAGACTGAGAAAAAAACTGAGATCTAAAAAGTTCTGTGGTAGCAGAGTGTTCGATCAGGTCTTTAAACATGTCTGCTCTTAAAACATCACAGATCTGAACACATCATATGAGCAACTCTACTTTTTTCTTTATTCCAAGCGCGACTGTTTTCTTGTTGCCTCTAAAAGTTGCCAACAAACCGGAGCGTCCCCTTTCTTCATACGATTACAACCATTCCACATGTTAACCAGATAATCACTTACACAGTAAACCAGACATTTGCCCGCAGTAACATTTTTAATCCTTTTCCACAAATAGTGGCACCGTTTGTCGTCCCGGAGCCAGAAACCGCTGCCACTCAAACGGGGAGGAAATCAAGAAATCAAGTTCAAGTTTCAGTTGAGACGACGAATACATCCGAGCTCCCCCCGGGTGTTCCCTCAGCTTTCTTTGTTCTGATATATTTACAGTCTACAGACACAATAGTTTTATTCAGGGAGAGTCTGGTTCTGTGTTCAACTCTTTGAGATGTCCGGGACCGAATGAAACAGTCTACGACAAATTAAAACAAATTAAAAGCTCCACACGCCGCGGTTCAACCCACGTGACACAGTGGAGCTACTGGACTGATAACTAAACCCCACCCTCCTACTGGGAGGAGGAGGAGGAGGCAAAAGGCGAATCAAACGCACAAAAGGACTGAAAAGGATCTGAGACACTAACAGCTTCATTTTGGGCCAATTAACAAGCCACAGAACGATCACCTGACCAGGAGGTGAGCGCTAACTAAAACAATCAGCTCTTTAGGCGAGACTGGGTCAAACAAAAAACTTTATGCACAATCAAAATGCAAACAAAAAGCAGAAAAAAAAGCAGAAAGACGGTTGCTACAGCAACAGGAAAAGACATCAACGTCTCAAAATGTTTTAAAACAGAAATCTAAACGTCCTAAAGGGAAGAAAATAAAACACGATACACGTCAAGTACCAGCGATGAGTCAGTGTGTTTGCAAAGTCTGTGCCAACACCCTCAGGTGCCTCTTTTGGGCGTTGAACCCATAAAACGTAACGTTAACCCCCTGGGAAGCAAAACAGTCTGACGCTCAGCCTCATTTGTGATTGGTTGGGGCAGGCAGAAGAGGGGCGGAGCGATCGTTGGTGAGGGTCCTTTTGAGCTTTACTCCTCTCATGAGGGTCAGCATGTCTCGCCCTCCTCCCCCTCCGTCCTGGGTCAGCGGCTCCGGGTTCTGATCCTGGCTGGAGGGCGGAGGAGGCTGGGGCTGGTGGTGAGTGCTGTGGCCCGGCCAGGAGGGGTCTGCCTGGGGAGTGGAGGGCTGGAGCTGGGCCTGGTGCAGCTGCTGGAACAGCTTCTGTTTCTGCTGCTGGTTCTGCTGCTGCTGAAGCTGCTCCTGCTTGCTGATATTGATCCTGTTGCTGCTGCTGAAGCAGAGACTGCTGAAGCTGGAACTGCTGCTGAAGCTGCGGGAGCTGCTCCTGATATTGATCCTGTTGCTGAAGCAGAGCTTGCTGAAGCTGGACCTGCTGCTGAAGCTTCTGATATTGATCCTGTTGCTGAAGCAGAGCCTGCTGATGCTGGATCTGCTGCTGAAGCTGCTCCTGCTTCTGATGTTGATGCTGCTGCTGCTGCTGAAGTTGCTGCTGCTGAAGATGCAGCTGATGTTGCTGCTGCTGCTGATAATATTGCTGCTGCTGCTGAATCTGGAGTTGTTGGTTGTGCGGATGCGGATGCAGTTGCTGCTGGTACTGTCTCTGTTGCTGCTGTCTGGTGTTGCTGCCCTCTGCTGGCAGGGAAGGTACAGTGGGAACAGGCACCGGGATGGGCATGTGGCCTGGGACCAGCTGGTAGTACGGTGAGGAGGAGGGCGGTAAGGCGCTGAGGCTCTGCGTCGACGTGCAGAGTTTGCTGTGACCTAAGCCTCCCGCTCCTACAGCAGGGGGCACTATGAAAACATTCTCGTCGCTACCACCGCTTCCTCCGACAGCTTTCATGGGGACCTGCGGAGTGCTGATGGGGATGGGCACCCCTCCGCTGATTGTTCCCCTGCGATACGTCGGCTTGGACGACGGTTTGCGCCTGATGGTCGCCGTGTGGGATGGCAGCTGGCGGACAGACCCGCCAATCAACTCGGGGTCGGCCAACAGGCTGACGGTGGAGGCGGGGCGTTTGGACTGAGCGAACTTCCTGTACTGTAAACTGAGGTCAGAGTTCCTCGGGATGGTCGAGGACCTGTCAAAGTCGGACTGGCTGTTCCCGAGGGACAGGTGATGTAAGGAGATGGAGTCGGCGTCTCCGTGGAGAGAGATGCACTCGTCGTCGACTGCAGAGAAAGAGGCAGACGAGCACATTAGTCATCAGAGTCAAACTGGACTCTGAGTTCCTGCTGTTGTCTGTCCGTCATCGAGACAATCCAGAAATAATCCAGTGACTCAATGTCTCTGTAACATGCAACTCAATTACTTTAAAGCCACGCACACATATATTCAACATAATGTTCTGAATAATACAATTAAAAACAGACGTCACTTTAAGAGGATAAAACGTAAAACTGTCCGGCTGTTTCAAAAAGGTCAAACACACACACGTTGGTCTTTCTATAGTTGTGAGGACACTTATTGACATGATCAGACGCACACTATTTGTCCTCAGCCAAAAAATGATCCTTATAACCACAGAAAGACATTCAGGTGGTCACATGTCCCTCTCGCGGACATTACATAGACATGCTATAACTACCTGGAGACGCACCCTGACCTTAATTTTAACCACTGAAATAAGCTTGTTCCCAACTGGGGACACAACTTTTGACAAGTTCTGCCAGTCTTAACTGGTCTTAAGTCTAAAATTAGTGCGCACACACACACCACACACACACACACACACACCTTAATAAATACTACTAATGATTATGACTAATATCTCAGAAAGGAAAAGAGGAGCCATGCCACGAAGATAACAAGATCCGAGTGACGGGATTATTCCACCTTTCCTTAAAACTACCAGATACACACATTTTAGTACAAATAAGTATTGTATTTAATTAAATGATCATGATTAGGGCTAAAAAACTGGATTGGCACTTCCTTCATGATTGGCTGCCAAACTAGCTCTAATTAATCTCTGCAGTTTCAGCAGAGCACAAATAATTTAAGTTGGCACCGCTCTATTGAAAACTCAAAGAGATTCAATAGAGCGGTGCCATGTTGCATGCGGATGTTGAGGACATGCAGTTAGACCCTAGCTTGGAGACACGCAGGCAAGAAGGCAAACAGACAGATGAAGGGACAGGTAGACAGAGACCTACCATAGAGGGGAGGATCTCTCTTTACAGCTGGAAGACAAGGAAGGAAGTTTAACCGAGAAAACCAGAGAGGAACTGACACACAGAAGCTTCATCCAAACAAAAACAGGAAATGCAAGTACAACAACAGAGGAGAGCTGACGTACTGTGTGAGTGTATGGTGTCCTCGGAGCAGGACGGGGTGGTGGTCTGGGTGCTGTAGCCGCTGGAGCAGTGCAGAGAGTCCCGGCTGCTTCTCGGGGCGTCCGAATTCAACACACCCAGGGTCAACGCCAGCTGATCCCGGGCCGAGCAAGACTGAGAGAACGAGACGGTTTTTATTTATAAAAACCTTTCATTTACACTTTTCCTAAATATGACAGATTCTATTTGGAGAAAGAAACAAAGAAGGAGAAGAAGAAAACGAGACGTGGAAACAAGGAGGAGAGAGTGAGGTCAGTGAAAGGAAACGAGGGGCAGAGGAGAAAGGACCAAGGAGGTGAAACAAGGACAGAAGGAGATGAGGAGGACTTGAAGAGAGAGGAAAGAAACAGATGAGGGTAAGAGTGAAAACAAGGGGAGGAGGAGATGAGACCAGAGGACAAAAGGAAACAAGGAGAGGAGATCAGAGGTTTTCTTCTTCTCTGGTCTCCTGCTGCCCTCCAGTGGCTGACATGGATTTCTAATCAGGTGTATGGACTTAAGTCTAGTGAAACAGAGGAGCTCCAGCAAAAGTTACTTTGGTCGTTTTGGTAATTCCCAAAACCTAAAGACACTTCTTATAATCTCCCAACGTTATTCCTCACACCAATAACACCACTGCAGTGTGTGTGAGTCTGTGTGTGTGTGTGTGTGTGTGTGTGTGTGTGTGTGTGTGTGTGTGTGTGTGTGTTTTACCTTCCCAGACGCAGACATGGCTCGTGTTCTCTCTCCGTAGACGCTGTGTGGTGGAGCCAACAGCCCGTTCTCCGGGCCTCTACTTCCCCCAGCAGCCATCTGATTGTTGGATCCCAGTGTGTCCTGTAATAAATAAACCAGTCAGTCAGTGAATCAACAGGAACAGTCGGTGTAACCACTCAGGTCAAGAGTCTAATAACATGGAGGCTTTACAGACGTCCCTCATCAAGTATCAAGTGTCAGATTATTTTTGTGAATAACAGGTACAAAGAGGTTAGCAGGTAAATAATCTATAATTAGCACATCTATTCAAACAGGTTCTCAAACTTTAATCAAAAAATAATTGCTCTCTTTGCATCCCAGCTCTGCACTTAAAGTTAAAAGTTAAGGGTTTTAAACTGTAGACGGTCTCGCTGATTGAACCCAAGGCTGCGTCCACACTAATAACAGAAAGTGCAGGACAGAGATGTTTCCTCCTGAAGAGAAAACTGCTGATGACAAACTGTGACCGAGGACTTTGGATCCAAAGTGAATCTTGAGTTTTAAAAAAGGCTAAAATATATTTAGGGAAGTTAAGGAAGGCCGACATCTCTATTCTCTAAACTCTATGTTCTTCACAGATCTTTAAAAGAACAGTGTCTCATTCAAATTATCATTTAAAATCCCTGACTCACAACAATATTAATGTGGATTTTGAATTATTGAGTTGGATCGAAAAATAAACTCTTCATTTTAAAAGCACAAATCAGATTTCCATCATCAAACAAACATTTCTATCTCGGTTTAAAAAGGGAAAGGAAACATTCAGTAATCACATGACCACTGACGAGACGACACCAACATGACACCACTGTAAAGGAGCATTACACCAAATCTCCACCACACAGAGGGCAACAGGAGAGAGCGGTGTGGCGAGGTATCTGGAGGCGGGACGGAGGCTGGTTCAGGTTGGCAGGGGATGATGAGGTGAACGCAAAACAGGAAGTTGAATGTAGTGAAGAGGTAAACCGGTTTAAAACCTAAGACTCTGCTGCTTTGAGCTTTTTCCAAAAAGAAAGAAAAGACTAAACCGTCAAAGACAAAGCGTGACGGGTACAGACGGTAAAATAAAACATTTAAAGAGGAAAATTACCATTAATACATTAATACACTCACCGAGAGCACCAATCACTGTACATGTACACTAACGTTAGATGGAATTACTTCAACGACGAAGTTTAAAATAACAACACGGGATGAAGCTGGTGCTGGATTAGAAATATGTGTGGTTCAATCTCAGACATTTGGAATGGATGAAACAAAAAGTGGAATCAGAGGATGAGAATAAAATCTCTTCTCGTGTGAGCGGCTGGAAAACAGGAGGGAACAGCTGGAGATGAGGTGAAGTGGAGGAAGTTTCACACACAACACGGCAAGGACACAGGACGGCACGCCGGGTCGGGAGGGGTGTAATAGTTGTAGTTTTTTTCTCACTGTGGTCATATCCCTGCGGCTAACGCGGCTCAGCGTGGGCTGATGGCCATGGCCAGCAGCGTAACCATAGCGACCACGGCTGCCCTGACGACCGAGGTGAGAAGGGGAGTTCCCTTCGCTGAGGGAGCGCCCACTTTCATCGCAGCCAATCCGCAGATAGGGGGAGGAGCAGCGCTACACACAGGAGAGGATTAGAGCAGTGTGTGTGTGTGTGTGTGTGTGTGTGTGTGTGTGTGTGTGTGTGTGTGTGTGTACAGAAAACTGTTTCCACCTTATGAGGACTTTCACCTTTAACATCTCCCTCCACTGGAACTGGGGCCGAACCAAGGGAAAGAGCTAATTAGAACATTTCAGTATGTGGTGTACGTTTACTGTAACTTTGAGATCCTCACAGGTTCAGATACTGAACTGTAAATCAGTATATGAAGTGTGTGTGTGTGTGTGTGTGTGTGTGTGTGTGTGTGTGTGTGTGTTTACCTGGATGTGTACTCCATCCACAGCACAGCTGATAGAGTCCAGTGAGGGAACGTGTCTCACAGATCCAGACTGGTAGTTACTGAAAACACACAAACATGAAACTTAATGAATTGACAGAAGCGCTGCAACAATTGGTCAGTTACTTAATCAGTGACTGTTGTGATAATAAACTCATGTAATCTTTCATAGACCAACAAAAGGGAAAATGAGACAATGATGGCAGAATTATCAATAGTAACAAAATCTTGAGCTGCAGCTCTGACTGATGGCGACGAAAAGGCAGAGTGATGATCAGATGAAAATACAGCCAGAAACTGAACTGTCAATCAAACTAGAAGAAAGGGTCTAAAACATAGACGTCATAAGTGTCTGTCTTCATTCATTCTGTTTGCTTTAAAATGACGACTGTTAGTTTTAAACTATATTTCCTTTTCCTTCCTTTGCATTAGTCATTGTTTTAGTTTATATTTGTCTTTTTATCAGTGAGGCACAACTGAAACAGAGTAAAACAAGAAGAAAGCAGCAGACTGATAATAAATCATAATAAAACAGGTAAGTGGTGTGTGTGTGTGTGTGTGTGTGTGTGTGTGTGTGTGTGTGTGTGTGTGCGTGTGTGTGTTACCTGCTGATGCTGCTCTTCCTGGACAGTGTGCCACTTGGAGAAGCTGGAGGTGTCTGGTAGCTGTAGTTGAAATCAGAACCTTTCAGGTCTGAAATGACCTGCTCGCTGGCTGGAGGAAGTTTATTGGGCTCAGCTGTCAGGTTCATCAGATCTCCCAGGATGGTCTGGAGGTGGGTCACCTCACCCAGCATGTTGATCTCGTGGTCCTACACACACACAATGATGTTGATGATGACAGTTGTATAAAAGGCTTCAAAGGCTACCTCAGACCTGTATTGGTGGATTTGAATCAACACACACACACACACACACACACACACACACACACACACACACACACAGGACTGACCAGGACAGGTTTCAGCATGGTGACAAAGTTGCAGTAGCGCGCCCTCTCCTCTATCAGCGCCCTGCACACGGCTCGCTTCTCCGTTTCCTCCAGGACAGCGTAACGCACGTTGACGTCCTGCAGTGCGCTGTCCAGCTGTCCCCGCGCCTGGTCCTTCCCTTCAGAAACACACACAAGAGGAACTGAGGTTAGGAAACTGACCAGGGAGGCTAAAGTGAAAACCAGCGAGTATCATGTCCCTGAATTTCAAGATTCAGGAAGGAAGTGAGGTCACGTTGATTCAAATTTACTGTTGTTGTTCAGACAAAACCACACAGGTTGTATAGTCACCACTATCTAACTCTTACAGTTAACATATAGATGTTACTCTACTCTTCTATGATTGATAGAAAAGACTAAATATTAAGTATTTACTCTGATTACCACACAGATAAAAATGTATGAATGTAAATATAAAGTTGGATATTTGGAGATAATCCAGTATCAAAATGTACCACCCCTGAACCAAAGAGTACCTTGTAGGATTTATATATACATACAATACATATACAATAGTGTCAGTCATCATCAATACACAGACTGCAACACTGAGTTTCTACCAGCAGGGGTCAGGATAACACCTCATGTAACAGCTGTTTGTCCCACATGTGCTGTCTGACCTTGTGTCTGAAGCATTTCTGTGATTTAACGCCAAATCTATTGCATATTTACATCTCATTAATAATCTAAACGTAAGGAAAACTACCAGAGAAGGAAAGTAGGAAAGAATTTAAGAAAGAGAAGAAGAGATGAGACATTTTTCCGTCTCTGATGTGATTTACTACATTGTTTACTGGACTGGTGTGATCCTGTCCTGAAACCCAGTTCACCGCTTCCTAAAACCACCAGACTTTCTTAGACAGAAACCACTTTCACAAAAACCAACCAGAGGATTTGCAGACAGAAGATATTTTGTGGCTCTTTCATCCCAAATTCAAAACAGTCCTCGTGACTCCAGCTGGTCAGAGACAAGTTTAACTATCAGACATATTCAGTGTTAAAGACCAAAAACCTTGACTGTAACTAGAGGATTCAATCCTGAGATTAGTGGGGTGAAGGTTGGTTGGTAAAGTGGAAGAGAAGCACTTGCTCCCTTTGGCTCCCAAACTAGTGATGTCACTAAATCCTGCTTGTGTGTCCACAACTCAAACGGAGATTTAATATAATTCAGGGTTTCAACAAGTTGATACGTTTTTTTTAAGAGCCTTAATAAGTGAAACTAAAAGGTAGGTTTGTTCATTTGTTTCTAAAACACTATTTTTATCTTATTTGTTGAAATCCTCTTCACATCCAGAAAGCCGTCAATAAATAAAGCTGTCTGACAGGAACCGTGTTTTCTAACCATGTGACGAAGCCGAGCCTGTAACCGTGCGGTTGAGTGCTGATCCGACCTGAGCCTGGTGGGTGAGAATCTGCAGGTACAGAGTGGACACACGCAGCTCCGACCTGCAGACCACCCAGCTGCGGAAACGCCCACTGAATGTAAAAATAAGTCCAGAGGTGGTGGAGGGTGGGAGTGAGGGAGCAAAGATTTCCATCAATGCAGAGGAGTTTAAGAACAAAGCACAGAACCAGCTGCAGGGTTTATTTTCTATCATATTCAATTTACTAATTTAATGAAGGCATTTGTAGTTAATCTAATGCTAATTTATACTTTCACTTCCCTAAATTTACTATAAGAAATACTGTTATTTTTATACATTTGACAGCGTCAATATTTCACATGCGACCAGTTTATAAAACAATGCACTTTTAAAGAATTACTCAAATCGTACGAGTAAAATTTTGATGCAGAACCACTGACGTTGAGGCCAGAGCCCCCTAGTGGCTGGCTAAAGTCATTTCCTGGCTCCTCCATGTAAGCAGATGGGACGTGGACCAAATTAAAACGTATTATGTTAAATAAATGTTTCTCAAAGATGGCTTCAGTCGTTTTAGGTAGTTCTTATCAAGTGGTCGTGTTTCTAATAAGGTTGGTTTTAATTTGTTATTTGATGCTATAAAAACGGGATGAAACGTCATGATTGACAGCCGACACTGACTTGTGATTGGTCGAGTGTGTGCATCGGCGGGACCTTGATATCATGGCTCCACCCCCTGATTGCTACTGTGCAGATTCTGGCTTCAAATGCAAGATATGGCCGAAGCTTCATTTACTGGACAGACTCACATTTAACATCTGAAATCCCAGATTCCCTGAATTACCAGAACTTTGAGAAACTTCTCCAGCCAACGTGAGAAACACAAATCTGTCTTTGTGAAGTCACGAGAGAGCAAAGAGCTGAAAAAGCAGCGTCCAGGACAGTAAATCCAGTTCCAAACAGTGAGAAACCGTTTCCACACACACACACACACACACACACACACACACACACACACACACACACACACACACACACACACACACACACACACACACACACACACACACACACACACACACACACACACACACACACACACACACACACACACACACACCATAAAGCTCAACCCAAACACAGCCTGTTCACTCAGGTGAGTGAGAGCACAGTGAGGACAGAGGGTAATTTCCACGTCGGGAACAGAAGCTCAGTGTCGGCGAGCTGTTGGTTTGCCTGACGTCGGGCCGGTGTGGAAACACAGACGCGCTGTGTGCTGTCAGACTGTTTCTTCAAGGCTCTGGCTCTGGCTCACCCCCCCCCCCCCCCACCCCACGAAAACACAGAGACCTGAAGTCAGAAGCTCTGTCCTGCACGGACTCAACTCCTTCACTCTGTTAAAGGTGAAACACAGTTCACATGCAGCAGATTCTCACAAGCCGTAAAACGTACCTCGTGACTTAAAACCACCTCGTGTTTGTTTCTAAACAGGATCTCCAGCTTTTCACGTCATTATACGGACGTTACCTTAATTATCACGCTCGGACTTGGAGAAGGGGATCAGGGGGTGATTATGTCGCCGTTGTTCCCAAAGCTCAGATGCATCTGACTCTGCAGTAAATCGTACAGAAGCGACCGAGAAGCCAACAAACGCGATGCGCAGTGTCAGCCAAAACCCAAGTAACTTAATCCTAATTTAATTCTATTTAATCAGACAAAAGTAACTCGGAGGAATTAGTGTGGCGAGAGGAACCTGTTCCCATCGCTGTGGATGCAGACTACACTTCCCTCTGTGAATCAAACAGCAGCGTCTGCCACTTTTGTTTGGAAGATCATGTTTGTCATTTTCCAGCTCACTGTTCAAAAATAATACCACAGGTCTCGGTCACAGGTTTTGTATTTATTCCTAATGAGAACATAAAATAAAAGTCTTATATTGTAGACAACCGTTCACTGTTTTATCTGCTTCATCAGCATCTCGTTCTTATTCACATGCTGCTGACACATCCATTAGGAGCAATTTGTTGTCTTAAACTTAGGCCCATTGAGCCGGACAAGCCCGGTATCGAACCGCCGACCCTCCAACTAGTGGGCGTTTCTCTCTACTTCTTGAGCCAATCATTATCTATCTCCCTAGAGCTCAATAGTGTAAAATCTATTAAGAACACATCAATGACACAAACTGACACAGATTATTTTGGACTCAATCGCACATAAACCTTCCTGCTGCAGGAATATTCACTTTAGCACCAAATGAGTTAATGAGTTTATCCGCTGTGGAGAATAGGTCCCTAATTCTTCCCATTTGGTGGAAACTAAGTTAATGCAAAAACTAACTAGCACCAGGAATGATCCCGGGTGAGGGAACTGGAACATGTTCACCACAAATCATTTTCCTAATTGTTTAAAACCACCACAGAGCAGGTGCAGATAGACTCGAGGAATGAAGAGTGAAACCAGCAGTTACAACCTCTCATATATTCGAGGGCCTCCGTAGTTGCATGTTCTGCAGCGATAAACCAGTCTGTTAACATTCCTCCGTCACACAGGTACTGTAGCCTCAGGCTGAGTAAAATGAGGAATCACAAACACTGCTAACAAGCCACTGAGAGAGGGAGAATGATGTTTGGTTCGCTGGGTCTGCGGATCCTGTAGATGATGAGGACTGTGGTGATTTTTCCAACATCTGGTTTCAGAGGGAATCTAACCGTCACGGTGTTCATGACGTGTTCAGCTACAGGGGTTAAGCTATCTGATTGGGTCCAGTAGGTTAAACGATTCAATTCAGATTGGTGAATCACTGAAGACGTACTGACAGCGTATGTGAAGTAAGTAATAGGGACATAAGAATAACTAGAGGGGTGTTTGGAGGACGCTAACAGCCTCTCGCCATGTTAAAGACAGGGGGAAAATACTAATCCTGGATACGATCCTAATTTCATAGTTTATCCTTGGATCTACAACATTTTATGGAAATGTTTTTTAGGAGTTTGAGTAATTATGCTGACAAACAGACAAAAGGCAACAATGAAAACATGACCTCATTAGCAGATGTAATTAAACTTAATCCAAAATGTGTTCGGCTAAAACAGAGAAAGAACAACAAGACCAAAGACTCAAGTGCAGGGATGGAACCAAGTGGGTCTTTTACCACATCTACCAGTGATGACTTTAAATGATGATCTACGTTATGTTCCAGATGATCACAAACAGCTGTCATGGTTCATTTACTTTCTGCTGACGCCTGTGGTTCATCACCATGACTAACTTCCTCAAATAGCCGAGCTCTCACAGTTTCTATGTTGTGCTACGTTCGCTATAAAGTCTTATTCATGCAACAGTCTAGACCATGTGCGTCACACACTGATGATGTCATCAAGGAGGCCAGGTAGCTGGGTTCAGGTGTTGAATGTGACCCGGTGCGTCTCTCGCTCTCTGAGGCAGGTTGAGACTCGAGGCAGCTGTATGCAAAAACTGCTTCCAGATTCAAATGAGATCATTTTACACGCTTCACCTCCTTTGACATCTCCGACTGCTCCTCACTCTCGTCTTAACTCTTCCTTTAAAAAGGAGACATGTGTTTTTTAGTGTTTCCTTTCCTCCAGTGTGTTGTTTTGAGTTTTTGTAGATGTAAAAGTTCTGGAACATTGAAAAGCCTAAAATCTGTAGACGTCTCGCTTGAGACCGTATCTGTGTCGTGTTGGAAACCTCATCAACGCATTCCCCTTCTTGGTGTAAATTCTCCAGACATTTTCCTGCTGTATTCTCACGTGGGCCCACTTGGACGTTTTCTGGGGTTCACTGATGTCTGAAAGCAGCTCATGTGTTGATTCCACAGTATTCTTCTTGTCCTTTTAGTTTCATAATGAGCTGAAAACACTTGTTAATTCCTCATTTATATATTGAACGTTTTTTTGAGTAGAGCTTCTTTGTTTAGACTTTGCACAAAACAGTGACAATCATTGTGAGATCAGTCTGTTCATCTTGGTGTCATCCCAGGACAGTGCTTCCTATACATGAACTTTTGAAAGCGTGACAGCGCTGGCGTGACTCGTTTTACATCCCTACAAAAGACGGGATAACCAACAGCACCTTTATGTCTGCCTTTCATTTGCCCCGACTCTCCTCAATTCATCCGTCTCTCTCTGTATCTGAGCGGTTGGAGATTCCCTATCTGAAGTGGTTACGCACCACATAATGACAGAGCAGGCACACATGCACACACAGAGAAAATCATATGGGATGATTAGTGAAGGAGCAGATGTTTACGGTTACGGCGTTTCTCTTTCCATTCCAGTATATTATATTTTTGCAACAGTCAACAGAAGGAAAAAGAATTGAAGTGAACTGAGAAAAGAAAGACAGGAACAAACTACGACTTGAGGAAGATTATTTGAATGCTGCGGCAAAACCAGGAAATACCCGCATCCAAACAACTGATGAAACTATAAAGTTAAGTCTATTATGTTGTAAGTGAGACTGTGATACAACAACATCATGTCTGCAATATGTGTCTGCACACAAAAAGTTGTAGGTTGAAAATAACCAGACTTTTGTGAGTAGTTTCCTTTTACCGGCAGCAGTTTAGTCCGTCTGTCTGTCCTTACTTATTATATGGAGTCCACACACACACACACACACACACACACACACACACACACACACACACACACACACACACACACACACACACACACACACACACACACACACACACACACACACACACACACACACAACTGTACAACAGGGATAATTATACTGTGAGTGTACAGAAACTGTTTTAGTACACTGCAGGAAAAGGTTCTCATGGTCGTGTGTTTGTGAAGTCGTGGCTGTGGACTGTCTTTGCATCTATTTTGTTTGCTTCCTCACAGTATCGTCGCACACGGGTTTATAATTCTGCAGATTTGATCACTACGTATAAAACGTTGCTCACCAAGTTAACACCTGAGCTTCAGTGAGACAGACTTAAAAAGAAGGCAAACTGCGAAACCATTGCTCAAAACAGCTGTTGTAAACATCCATCACCGTTTACAGACCAATGTTGTGCTCAAACCTTCACTCGCTGTGTAATCGTCTTCCTACAGTTGTCCTGTACGACGAGGGAGGCCTGCTAACCTTTCAGATGTCCTCGCCTACAGGCCAACCTCCAAATATAAGTGTTTTACATCAACTGGATAAATTTGCTTGTTTATAGCCTGTTCAACCTTGTCCCATATTTCCTATCCTGTCAGATTTACGGTGGTGCGTCTGTATTCCCACATCTCAGAAGATGACTTTACTGAAAACATGATTCACAACCAAGCACAAATTCAGATGGTATGTATCCTGCTCCTCTGGAGGCTGTAGTTTTTATTCCCTCATGACTTTAATATACTGTTAATTCAAACTTAACATGCCAGGATCAGGTTGAATGCTTAAAATGTATCATTATATTTTAAGTAGCTTCATAAGAACTAATAGAAGACGTGGTAGAAACTTTGAAAACGAGAGATCCAAGTTGTTCAACAAACATTTCAATCAATTTCTGAATTATTTTGTGCCCGAAAAGGTTGTGATGGTCGATTAGACTGAGAGAGAAAAGAGAGTGAAAAGAAGTAGAGACTGGAGGAAGGAAAAAGAGGCACATAGCAGAAAACATGTTCGGAGATGTTAAACCCACATCAGACATCTCTGTTTACCATGGGCGGGTCTGAAAGGAGACTGTGTGTTAGAGTGTGTGTGTGTGTGTGTGTGTGTGTGTGTGTGTGTGTGTGTGTGTGTGTGTGTGTGTGTGTGTGTGTGTGTGTGTGTGTGTGTGTGTGTGCGTGTGCGTGTGTGTGGTCTATTTCTGTGTCTGTGCACTTGTGTGTTGGATTTGTTGAGATGGAGGACAGTGAGGAGACGTGAAGGTATCATTTTGATTTGTGTGTGTGTGTTTGTACACGTTTTCACATGAGTCTGTCTGACCAACACTTCAGGCATCACGACACAGAACCTCCTCAAACAATCTGAATGAGGTAATGGTTCAAAGACATTACAGATTCAAAATAGGCTTCTGTTTATTATCTGTTTTTAAATTGAGAAAAGTCAGAGATGTAGTATTTCATCTTCTTCCCTACCTTGTAAACCCTTCAGATATATATATATATATTCTCTTACGCCTTCATTTCCGTTATCCAAGCAGGAAGCCACTGCTGTTATGTATGAAATTTCAACGCCATTGTTTCCTTGAGGAGAGCCCTGTCACTGTATCTGAAAACATCCTGTTACTCATGTTTGTAAAATGGCTCCATCCTCCTAATGCTGCATTTGACAAATCTGTATCCAGAGGGAGTAAAGTGTGGAATATTTACCACTAAACGCATGAAACAGATGAATAAACTCTATTCTTTCATGACACCAGGAGGGTAAACTCAGGTTTTGATCTCTAAAGTGCAGATAGAAAGTGTTAAACCAAGCAGTATGAAGTTACCAACTTTCATGTTAAAGAAAACTACATAAAACCTGGAGCTGGGGCAGTGAAGTTAGGGAGGACGCATGTTCCAGGGGGATTATTTCTTCGCTCTGGGTGTTGGGTGACAGACAGGAGGCAGAGCATAGCGTAACACAGCGGAGATCTGAAAACACTTATCTCAGCACAGTGAGGGCAGGATCAAACAGACCTGTTGACTAATAAAATAAGTGGACTGAGGATTTTATGATGCGTTGTGCAGCTGACAAGCTCGTGAATGTGAGACCAAGCCAAGGTTGGAGGTGACTGACGTTCTTCTTACCTTTTTTCACCTTCTTCTGCAGCTTGATGGTGTCTGACGACTTCTTCTTGATGTCTGCCCGGGCTTTTTTATACTCTTAAATAAAAAGAAAAACGTGCAGAGAGTGAGGAGAATGTGTTCGTCTGTGCAGGCTTGTGCGTGAGCACGTGTAAGCATGTTTCATACCTTTGGCATGATCTTTGTCCAGCTGACTGGCCGCTTTTTCCACTCCTCCATCTTCAACTCCAGCGGAGTGATGAGACTTTCTGACAGAGCTCTGAGAGAAAAGATAAAGAGGCTCACTCATTAAATTTAAGCCCTTTGTCTTGAATTAATCCTATAAACTTGAGTTCAAGTATAATTTGAGCTCATTATTCTCTGGCAGGTCGAGTAAGAATTTGATGTCATTCGTTATCCCCTGTCAAGGAGGTTACATTTCCCCCCCGTCTGTTTGTTTGTTTGTTTGCTTGTAAGCAAGATTACACAAGTCGAGTCAGGAAGAACCCGTTAAATGTTGGTGTGGATCGTTCTTTTAGATGAGATAAGGGGAGAGATAATAATTAATGGATGTTGATAGAAAAATACATTTTTTCCGGAACTGCTATATACGAGTGTCTAAATTAGTGCAGCTTGAAATTTAAGAGGCATTAGCTGAGGTATGTGCTCTACTAGTTATTCAGGTAGTGCAATCACTTGCAGTAATGGCTGTCGCAACTATACAATGCACCCGTGTAACACATTCTATCTAATGTGTTTCCAAAGTGTCCCCATAAGTCTGCATGTGCTAACTTGCATGTGTGAATAACGTTAAGCGCACAAAGTTGAGGAGAGGCCTCTGCAGTGGAATTTACAACAACACAATTTGGATAATAACTGTAATTTACACTGTTTGACGACCAAATCAGTGATTCCGATAACGGGATTAAACTGTGGACGTCTTGAAACGACGACGTGTTTATGGTTCTTCGTCCGACTTATTGAAGAGAGGGAGGCAGAAAACTAGAAGCACAGTATGAAGCAGTTAAGTTTAAAAAGTATCCAACAAAACAGCTGATGACCTCAATGCTTAAACATGTTCAACTGAACCGAATGTTGTAGACATCAAGTCTGTGACAGAGCTGTTGTTCAAGTGACTTAATAAAATGTGTATGTGTACGTGTGTGTTTCTCTAACGACAGACAGTACTGACAAGTGAAACCAGGACAACCTGCAACTCCTGCATACCCTCTCTCTGTCTGTCTGTCTATCTCACACACACACACACACACACTCTGTCACTGTCATGTATAATGAGCGTACGTTACTTGAGTAACAATGAGTAATTGTGGAGTCAAGTTCCCACACTGTCTGATGAGTTGTCAACACGCAATCATTCACACCTTCACCTGCTTCGCTTGTAGATAACAAATACAGTGCTACCATATGTGTGTGTGTGTGTGTGTGTGTGTGTGTGTGTGTGTGTGTGTGTGTCTCTTACGTAGTGAACAGTTTGAGTTTGGACTCGATGCTGCGGTGTCTCATGCACATCCTGGTCAGGGCCGAGCCGATCTCCTTCGTGGCACCTGGAAAACAACACAACATCCAGATGATGAGTTTTACTTTGAAAAGAGCCCAAAATTGGTGTTGATAATAAAGCTCACTTTGAAGCACTGAAACTACAAAATAAAATGTACTTTGAGATAACTGGGTCTAATAGGTTTATTCATTGTCAAGAAATATTTGTTTGTAAACACATTAGGGCTCAAACAATTACTCAGTGTACGTGTACGTGTGTGTGTGTGTGTGTGTGTGTGTGTGTGTGTGTGTGTGTGTGTGTGTGTGTGTGTGTGTGTGTGTGCTATCATTGCTTCATAAAGTGGTATTATTGAAAATCACTCTGATTAAGATCTACGAGTGTTGTAATGTGTTTGGAAACAATGGGTGTGTGTAAGAGATCAGTTCATTTCATAACCAGCCACAGTTAATTGGATGCAACATTTTCACACACACACTGATGCACTTCATGGGACAATAATAAGTATTGTGACTGCGTGCAAGCAAACACACACAGTTTCTTGGCACCCGGTCTGTATGACACTTCTGTGTCAGTCACACAAGAGAGTTTTTCTGAAATAATTGGCAGATTAATCAAAATACTTGTCATTGTCAGTCAGAGTGACTTTAGATATCAATCTGTTCTGTGATGGAACAAAGTGACACAGCAGATTTACACTGAACAGTCAGAGTTCACAGTGCTGACTCACGGCTGAGTTACACAAAGTAAGGAACCAACGATCAGGTGTGTGTTCATCCGCCATCTCCAGTGATGTCAGAGTGAAACCTGGACTGACTTCACACACCGACTCTCGTTTTATACATTCACTCCTTCCATCCCTCCCTCCTCCCCTTTCTGTCAACGTAGCAGGAGTTCTCTCTCTTTTTCCCTTTCCTTGGTTCCAACAAAAACTCATCGATCCTCCCTCTCTCCATCTGCCTCTGTACATCCTCTCCTCCCTCTCTCATTCCCTCTATGTCCTCCTTCCTTCCCTCTCTCTCCCTTTTAATCCATCCCCTTTTCCTTTCCTCTTCCATCATGTTGGGACTCCTCAGAAAACAAAACATTAATTATCAGCTACACCCACACGAACATGTGCAGAAATGTGTACACACACACACACACACACACACACACACACACACACACACACACACACACACACACACACACACACACACACACACACACACACACACACACACACACACACACACACACACACACACACACACACACACAGGTATGTGGCTTGGGTTAATCGTTAAGGTGTGGCGAGGTGTGTTTGCTGTATTTGCCTTTCCCTCCCTTTTGCACTTAAACTCTGAGCACAGAGAACGTTTAAAGTCTTTAATGCTGCGACCTCAGAGACGTCTGAACTGAGATGGAGGAGATGTTTCAAAATCCTGTCTGGTTTGATTTGAACTCATTAAAAACGTGACCAGGTGGACCGGTGGACGTCAGGTTTGACTGAGACTGAGACACAGCACTACAGAGTTTTGCATGACATTTACAGTCTGGTTCAGTCTCGGAGTTTCATTGGGGTTCAAAGTTGAAGCAGTAAACTGTCATGGACGTTTACAACAGTGAGGGTAATAAAGTTCACTGTCACTCTTCACCGTCTTGTGCTTTCGTTTTTGGAGTAACCGTCAGAGAGGGGAACAAGGCGTCACTAAACTATTCCATGATTGCAGAAATGTCAGTCAGTGTGTCGGTGGCTCGCATTTCTGAAGAACCATTCACCGGCTTCACGCTTCAGGCATGTGTGTTGTCAAGGGCCCAAGGAAGTGCAGTGTCAAATTTGGTGCGATTAGGACACATGGTGCGTTCAATTTCAATAAACTTTGAATCTTTTATCCAGTTTGAGGTTCTGCGCACTGAGCTGAGCTTCACTGAACTTTGAATAAACAGGTGAACAGCTCCTCTTGCAGCAGGAGGTGAAACAGCTTCAGGTTCTGTGGACTGAGTCCAGCAAACAGGGTTTTATTAGCTGCTGCTTAATTACTACAGGTCACTTTTACAGTTTCAGAAAGAAAAGCTGTGACCAGCATCACCATAGGCCAAGAAAACAGCCCCTCCCCAACAGGCAGGTTTAGAACAGACACTATTACAGCTGCAATAAACCTGAATGATCCTTTACTCTCAAATAATATTTACATCAGTGTCGTTGACTTCAGCATAAAACCAAAACAAGATTTTTATGATTGTAGTGCCCAGCCCTGTCCTATACCATATACGTTTGTTTTTGTTCATTTAGCAGCTCATGAATCACAACATGTGTGACAGTCAGCGTGTGTGTGTGTGCGCGCGCATGTGTGTGTGTGTGTGCTGTAGCCAGGTGCTGAGCACTGTGGGCGTTTATTGTATTTGTGTTCAGACATGTTCAATGGATCTCGGAGTCGAGTGGAGATGACTTCAGAGAAAAATGTAACCTGACAAGATCAGACACACTTGGTACGGGTGGCAGTTTGTTTTCGATTCTCAGATTTGGTTTTGATCTGGTTTTGAATGTGCTGGTCATCTGGAAAAAACTCTGCAAACCATATGTCTACACAATCAAAAAGAAGTGGGACAGTTGACCATTTGTTTCGTGCCGTGTCTCTTCTGACTCCACTGCACGATCAAAAGATTGTGGACGACTGACAGACAGAAAAACTCTGCCTATACTTCCTCATAAAACAGTTGGCAAAGCGGATCTTTTATGTATTTTTATGGGGAACTGCATTGTTTCACTCCACGTTCTCCCACTTGATTCCTGTTTCGCTGCTGCGTCGCTACCTCACTTGGCAACGCTTTCTGTTGATGAGGCCACTGGCAGGAATATGCGTCAGGTCGCACACGTGATTGTGCACATGCTTTCACAGCATTTGCAACAAACACAAACATTGCCACACAGCGCTACTAGAGGTCAAACAGTCCAGAGGGCTCCTTAAACCTGCCGCTGCAAAAGACTCTGCTCCCATTCAAGAGCTGAAGAAGAAACTACATTCACAGATACATACTTCATCCAAGGAGACTTGCACTGAATTCACTTGTGTTGGATTTACACTTAACGGTGGTTGTGCCCGATACTTGGTGCCAGCGCCATCGTCATAGCAACAATCACACGGCCGGCTGTCAAGCAAACGTGTCATGCTAGTTATCAACACAATGCTAAAGACAAGTACACAAGTAATAAAATCCACAACCAGATGAACACACTATCTGCTTCCAAGGGAAAAGTTAAAGTTTGTATTTTAAACCTGACTATTAATGCAATAGCTTTTCTCTACGTTGTTGTTTTTAATGCTTCTTTGTAGGTAAACTAGTTAGATTTGCTCCATTGTATAAAACATGTTAAAGATCTGAATAATTGATAATATGAATATAATGAACCATAAACGTCTCTGGATGGAAGGAGAATAAAAAGCCGCTCCACTCGTTTATAATTTACCTCCATTTTCCAACAAGAGATGGACAGAGAGAGAAGTGTTCCCTCTCCTCCTAAACCCAAACTTTCCAGCTTCCATCTCCTCCTCACCGTTCATAATGTGGCCCTTTCAGAAACGCCTGTGAGTGTGTCTGTGTTCATTTCTGTCGTTTTCTCTGCTCCCAGGTTGTTCCTGTGTTTACTTTTCCTCTGAGTCGACTCCCTGGCGTCTCCCTGAATGTGAACATCTGCAAATAAGCGTCTGTTCACTGCAAGAATACATTTTCTCCAATGTGGAATTCATGTGCAGGTACTGTTTTCTCCTTGAAGACGAGCGACATAACATTTTTTTAAGTCAAGTATGAAAAGCCGAGCACTCGCTGCCGTAGTTCCAGTTTGTGCCTCTCACACATGCTGGTGGCGGCATTATAGCATTAGCGAGCCTAATAGGCACTAATTTGTGAGTGTGCGTGTCCGAGAAACTCATGGACATGATTTATTCCTCTGCAGTAGAAGTAAAAACAACACACACACACATAGTAAATCTCTCAAAGGGCTCCGACAGTAGCTTCTCGTGGTTACTTCTGACCACCACCTCTAAAACCTTACTGTAAAGTCAGTCTGGGGGAGTCCTCGTGGACTTCAAGGGTGAAGGTACCCTTAAAAACCATTATAGCACTGTTATTGTGCATCAAATCCAGACTGACCTCCAGTCTGCGGCGAATGCCAGCCCCCAACTCCCTCCCTCTCTCTTTATATTGATTAACTGACCAGCAGACCAGTCAATCAGGAGGGAGCAAACAGATTCCAGGCTCCTCATTTCTGCACATTCTGCAGCAAACTGACACACAGAGCTGACCTTAGGAAACTAGATAAAGTCAGCACCCAGTAAGTCGTCTTGTGATCTGTGTCTGTGTGCGTTTGCGTGTGTGCTTTGAAAGCCACATGATGCCCAAGACGTCAACAGTTCCTCGGCTGCCGGGGAAACCGGTCATGAGGAATCACCAGAGAGGAGACAAGAGGACCCTGCTTTCAAAATCAGCTGATTGCGACAAGATTTATTGAAGATTTATTTTTAGATCTGGTTCTGTTCTAACTATCACTGATGTCTGCAGTTTTCTACACTGGTCACTTATCTGTTTTTGAGTGTTGCGGATACATTTAGTCAACTACGGTCAGTGTATCATCGGGATTATAATCTACACTCGTTATCAGCCTGCTACTTCACCAATACTCTTCTCTTTCACAACCTGAAGCTACGATGCTAACCAGCTAACCCTGAGTTTGTCCTTGAAACCAACAGATAACCTGCTTGGGATGTTTTTAGGGGCCTTGTGGCTCTCGCTGTGATAACATACTTGCCCACACAGCCACAGCATGAGAACAGAGTCGGTCTCTGAGGCATAAAAACAGAGATAAACTGCAGTGAAACACGTTTTGACACATTGTGACACGGAGAAGCTCTCCCATCAGTCTGTCTATCCTGATAAACAATCTTCAAACATGCCGCGTTTTCCAGAAAGATGAGAACGCGACCTTAACCATGGCAACCAACCACAGAACCCAGAGAGACCCACCAGACCGGTCCTAACACACAGAGACACATGCATGCACCCACGTGCACACGCAGAGTTTCCCTGTGGGTGTTTATGAGAGGCTGAAGAAAACAATTAAGGGTTTTTCTATGCTGAAAGGATTTATCAACACGAAGAGTGTAACAGTGTGTGTAGGTGTGTGTGTGTGTGTGTGTGTGTGTGTGTGGTAACTATTGGCCTTCCTTAAATCCAGCTCTTCTTTTGTCTTTGTCACACACTCAGCAGCTGACAGACTGAAGAAGCTGGAGGGAGAGAGAGAATAGTGCACGAGGAGGCAGCTGTCAAAACACAGGTGCACGTGAACACACACATGCACTCGCACACACACACACACACACACACTAGTGGAATGTGCTTGGTCAACAAATGGTCTGCAAAGGCTGTGATATCGTTGCACTGAGCAAACTGCTAACAGATGACAACAGTCCTGTGTCCACTGCAGGGCCAAGCAAGGTTAAACCGGTTGGTTTTATAGATTTATCTGCAAATTATTAATTATCATATTGAACAAAAGTGTGAAAAACACCCGGCATGATTTGCCAGAACAGCTGACATCTTCACATGTCTTGTTTTTTCCAGCTAACAGCCCAGAACTGAGGAATCTTACATGAACAATGATGCTTTAAAGCAGAAAACTCTTGTTTGGCTAAAACTGAAGATACTGGTTGAAATTAGATATTGATTGGCATTTTGCTTAATAGGACTTAAATATGAAATAAAATAAATCATTGTCTTAATTCAAAATCTATATATTTCTTTGTCTTTGTCATTTATTCATATATATATATATATATATATATTCATTGACAAGTTATGGTTTAAACTGTAAAACATTGAACCACAATTACGTTTCTTTATCATAAGGGTTTGATAATGTCCTCTTATTTTCTATGTATATATCAGCCACTACATCTGTATCAGAAATTCTTAACTCCCTAATATTGGCATCAGTCCCCAAAGACCCACATGTCGGGCTCTAGTATGTGAAAGAGTGCGTGTGAGTCAGAAGTAAACGTGCTGCACGTGCCGACTGGTCACTGTCATGTGATGCGAGATAACATCTTATGATACGGTGGCAGTGAAACTTTACTCTTTATGCTTCAGATGATGCGACGAGCTGCAGAATGGCACCAAAACTTTCCTGCAACCGTTTATTTGACATTAACTTTCTGTATCTAAAAAGGACTGTACTGTTAAATTCCTGGATCTGTCAACCTGCTCGGTCGCCACAGGTGAAATCCTGCCAGCACCAAACAACTGAAGCTACACATTTAAGTTCTCTGCTCCCGTTTCTTAAATGTGTGTTCCCTCTGTTTTGATAAACCAACATTGACACAAGACGTGACGGAGCAGGTCCGCTGAGGCTCCCACGGAGGGGAGCGGCCATGATTCACCTCCCACACACACACACCCACGTTACTGGATTTCCTTTAAATACCAACTGAATTCTGGGTTACATAATCATACCAGCAGCTGACTGTCTTAACGAAGCACCAACACACAGGGTCTGGTTGTCTCTGCAGCCCCTGTGTATTTATACAGCCTGTTGTCGGCGTCACCCGGCCTCACTACTGATAACATTATGCACATGAGGTAGGATGTTTCTGAATTTCAGAAGTCGCCCAACAATAAAAATGTTTTATGTCTTTGTCGGGTCAGAAGTCTACAAGACTGAAAATGAAAGAATCAGCTTGTCTCGAGGAAGTGAGGGAGAGGAGTGAGCTTATCAGACGTCTGTAGCCTGCTCTTCATCCCTGTATGACGCTAAAGCCTCCAGGCTACATTAGCAGCTACTAGCAAACCACAACCAACTCACCGGACGTCGTCTTCTTTTTTTTATTTTTTTTTTTAAATGGTAACTTCTATTAGTTGTCAATGCATTTCAACTTCTTTCAATTGTACAATAACAAAGCTAAATTATCCCAGAAAGAGGTGCCACCATTTTGCACTTTTGATGTCATTTGGAGCTACAAGCTGTGTCCTAATTGAGGGGATGCATCCTTCAGAGGACTTGGCCTACGAAAGCATGGCCTCCACAAAATTGTCTCCTTATGAAGTCTTGTTGTTTTGCCAGATTGCCCCTCTCTTTAAATTGCAGCATTAGCTCTAGTTACTTTGCTTTGTTAACTATCTGACGGTGTGACTGGAGAAGCTTGATCTGTGGAGCATTGTTTTAACATTGAAATGTCCCATACATGTATAATATTTGTCAAGGACATGACCTCAATACTCATACAGTGAAACTGATTGTCGTATCCAATTCATAATACAAACGCAAACAAGAGCATGTCAGATTACTTCAGGTCTGAAGAGCGACCTGCATTATGAAGTGTCTGTGTGTGAACGTTAGTGTGTGAAACCTAATCCAGGGCAAAACAAAGACAGCTGAACATGAGGTGTCACTGTGTCACTTCACAGCAGCGAGAGAAAGACAGTAATACAAAAAGTAAATGACAACGGAACAGCAACAGAAAGGCACAAAAGATGAGAAAGAAAAAGAGAAATGTGCTGAACATTGTCAGGGTAATTTTCCTGGCACTTTTCATTCTCCAGTAGCACAAACCTTAATGGTTTGGCTGCATTATATTATTATTATTATTACAGACAGACAGACAGATGCACGCACAACGCCTGGTCTCCAGAGAGTAACTGGAGTTAATTAGTTCCCTCATGATCTCACTATTTATAATGAAAAGAGACAGTGAAAGATCACTCTGTGAGAAGGAAGGAACAGAGGGAGAACTTTTCTCCTGGGTCACTTATATGATGTTGCACATAAACATATAAACAACTCAGAGTGATTATTTTCCTGACTTGTATGTACAGTGTATATCTGTGTGTCTCTAGGAGAGTGTGTGTGTGTGTGTAGGTGTGTGTTTACCTCTGGTCCCGGTTGCCATATCTGCCACCTTCTGAAAAGCATCCAGGAAGGCTCCAGTTACCACGATGGTCGTCCTGAATCAAAGACAAACACATATAAATCAATTGAACACAGAAGTATGTTGTATAAATAAATAATTAAAATGACAAATGTGCCATGTGGGCGAGGTGTATACATTTGTCTCATTAAGACACAGTTCAAAGAGAAACGGGAACCAGTTTTTTTGAAAGGCAGAAGCTGCTTTCAGACATGCACTGAAGTCTGGATATTTTCCAGAATATTTCCAAAGGGGCTGTATGGGAGAACACAAACGTCTCGAGTCAGTTGCTCCAAATATTTCCCCAAACTTTTCCTGTCAGCCTCCTAGGAAAACCTCTAGAAAATGTCCAAGTGAGCCTCTGTGAGAATACAGCCGGAGAGAGCAGGAGAAAATATGCGTTCAGAAAATATCAGCAGTAGTGTAGACGAGGCCCAACTGTCCTTAAGTTCAACCCTACGAACACACATCCAATATGGCAAACTTAAATCGGATCGACTGGCCGTATTGTTGCAGGACAAACAGCAGATAACAATGCGAGTTATCAAACCTTTGTTTGCTTAGTGAACCATGACAAATTACAAAAGAGGTTCTTCCCTTTCTACCACAGTCCGCAGCCGAGGACACATCACAAACAAACCTCCGCTTGGTTTTTAAAAAGAAAAATGAAGGACTTTTATTTTGGTAGCTGGATTGGTGCAGCCACATGAGAGGCCCGCCACCCTCAAAGGCCAAAGTTAGGAGTGTAACTGGATCCCTCCTGACACACACATCATCCTCATCAATGGACGTATTGTTTCTGTGTGTGTCCCATTACCAGTCAGGTCCATGTTTCTATAGCTGCACCATGCACACGCACGTATGCGCATGCACACACACACATTATCCCTGCAAACCTAACTAAGAGGATCAGGTGACAGTGCTGTCAATGGGTTGTGTGTGCACATCTACGCTAAAACACACACACACACAAGAAATGCATTAGCTTCACAGTCAAGGTTTGCATTGTGAGCAGAGAAAATGTCCAGACCCAATTTTCTGAACATTTTCCTGAGCTCATGTCTGAAAACAGCTCGATTTGATTTGAGTTTTTTCCTGTTTGCGGCACTTTTGAAGTGAACTGAGGGCAACTGATAAAAATATATATATATATATTCATGGAATTTTAATTTTACCTTTTGTGCATCCAACTTCTGCAAAGTACTGTAACTACCTGTATCTGCACACTTGTATTTTCAGAATAAGAGACTGATGAGGAGTTAATGATAGTAACAGTTTAGCTGTTATGAATATTTTTCGGGTTAGTGCCTAAAACCTTCGCACAGGACTGTCAATGATTTAATCTGCACAACAATAAACACCACAGCCTCGAGATTTGTGTTGGGTGCAGCAAGATCCCAGCTCCCCACACTCGTGACTCCAGCCCATAGTTCCCATTCTAACCACCACTACTGTTTGTCATTTTTAACCACATCTGCTGTGTCTACATGTGTTTCTGTCGGCGGCCTTCAGACTCGTCTACAGACAAACTCATGTGAATCACGTGAAGACTTCTTCTCGTCTGAGCCACAGCCGCTCTTTGACAATAATCAAATTAACTGTTCTCTGCGACAAATCGGTTTAGACTTCATTAAACTAAGAAAAGTTATCTGATGAAGAGTTGAGTTCAATGAAGCTGGGGAGTTCGGATTCAAGTCGAGAAGATCCTGCCTAATTATCCCAGAAATGTTCACTGACGTAAGGTCAAGTTAATGTCTATGTTTTTATGCATCAGATTTTAAAATTGTTTTTATTAAATATATTTTTATGGTGGTTTAATGAACACAACAGTGGGGGTGGAGTCTTGATTAAAGCCTAATGTGTGTCCGCAGCAGATCACATAAGTAGCATTCAAATTTGTGTGGATGTCCTATTTGTGCCTACATCTGTGTGTGTGTGTGTGTGTGTGTGTGTGTGTGTGTGTGTGTGTGTGTGTGTGTGTGTGTGTGTGTGTGTGTGTGTGTGTGTGTGTGTGTGTGTGTGTGTGTGTGTGTGTGTGTGTGTGTGTGTGTGTGTGTGTGTGTGTGTCTGGCTAATGGCCTGTAACTGGCTGCAGCAGGCACAGGGATGCTTATCAAAGTAAACTCGCCCACTGGGAAGCACAGCCATTACACTGTCATTAGACTGAGCAGACTACTGGGTCACTGTGTGGGTGACGGAGTCCGAGTCAGAACACATGCAGCCTTCATGTAAAGCACCGAATATAACAATCACAGTATGTTTAGGACTATTTGCAGGGTTACTAGAGGTCAAACGCGCCAACAAGGTTATTTTTCCTTTTTGCCAATTGTCTGTTGGCATAATTACATAAACACTACTGAGATTTTCATGAAGTTTGGTGGAGGGGTGGGGTTTGAGCCAGGGCAGAACCCTTTGCATTGATTTTCTTTAACAGTGCGAGATTGGGCGTCGCCCTTCTACTTGTTTCAAATCTTTTAATAAAGCTGCAGATAACATACCTGGATTTTAAGACTAATGATAAACATCCTACCATTCCCGAGTCATGTTATAATAAAACAAAAAGATTAAAAAAATACAGAATATTCACCAACTGAGATTTGGATCAGGCAAAATCTAATATAAGAAAAACCTGAAAGAAACCCAAATATTTTGGTCAGTTTTACTTGTTGGATGATGATGAGTCTTAGTGGGCGAAACATCCCAAGGTAAACGGCAGGTGAAGCATCAGCATTGACATGAAAAAGTAATCCAACAGGAAGGTGCACTTCCATTGGCCAGGAGAGCCTTTTAGAAAATAACATCACACTAAATTAAGCCCGATTTTTTATCTTTTTACTGAACATCACTATGCTATTTTCCAGGGATGAGTGTTTTTCAACAAGTGCTAATGACGACCTGTGCTTGACCCCGAAGCAGCTTTCAAACCAAACCTATGAAGATTTGAGAGACAAGCCATTATGTGCAATAGAGAGATCTGCTCTGTTCTCTCTAGCGTGGCAGCAGACCAGTTGTCTTCAACCAGGCTGCACAGTGAGTTAAAGTAAACAGAACTTCAACCCCAAATATATTGATCCCCATAACGTCCGCCCAATGGGATACTGGCATTGACAGGAGGCAGGTGTTGTGTCAGCAGCAGTTTTACACAAGAGAAGAGTGCACACATCTACTTTTGACTCCTGGCAGGACTTGAATAAAGGAACATATGCAAAATATAGTATAAAGTATTTAAATACCAAGTTGTAAAGTTAATAATGTGATTGTTTGTCTGTAGCATCATAGTTAGCCTTTTGGTGCTGCACTTCGCCTGAGATTTGATTTCTACGATAACATTGACTTAGGGTTTAGTTTGGGGACTGTGGGCTGATAATACTAATCACTAATGACCCATTGAATTTAAATGTGAATGCATGTGTGTCTTACCTGAGCTGTGACTGCAGTTTGGCTCCTTTGGTCACAAAGTCCTCCCATGTCGGATAACTGGCCTGCAGCAAACACACAGAAAAGACATTAAATCAACAATAGCATCACACGGGTGTGACTACAAGAGGACTGACAGAGTTTATTATTAGACATGGTTCTTAAGACAATTGTGTGTGTGTAAGCAGACAAAGGGAGAAATATCTGAATATCTCGTGACTTTCCCACACAGCTGCAGTACGAGTGTTTAAAACTGTGGATTACTGGATTTAACTGATGTGAATTAGAGACCAGATCTAAATGAAAATCTGATTATATGAAATCCACTAAGTGCAATAAAAAACAAAGACATGAAGACAGGGCACAGAGGAAATCGCTGACATAATGCAGGGAAAAGAAGGAGCAAGGTAGAGGGAGAAGGAACAAATGAAGAATGACTGAATGTATTTTGACAGGAAGACATTACACTTCAAGTTAATGAGTATTATGTAGAGTAATCTGTATTTTTGTGTGTACTTATTATCCTACACAACAAACTGATTATCAAAATGTTTGCTTCACTGTTCTGTTGACTGCAGCTCTAGGTGTGACCTCCGCGTTTTTAGCCGTCACTGAACATCACATTCATTTCACCAGCAGCTCAGAACCGTGTAAAAGAAAATCAACAGTCGACTGCTTTGTGTTAGTTTTGGCTTCTCTGGGTTTCACGTGAACACAGATGCTGCCGGGTCTCAGGCCGACCAACAACATACACAACCTATTATTTGTTTACGGCACATTGACACCGGGCTCAACCCTAATTTCCAAAAGCTCTCGCTCGTCTTCCCGAGGTGACGTCTTTGTTGCCGTCTTGCATGTAGTTGAGTTAGGATATAAAATGTCTTGATTATTTTCTCCCAATAGACGTTAGAAAGAAAACGTGTTTGTGAGGTCACGGTGACCTTGACCTTTGACCACCGAATACTAATGAATTCCTCCATCTGCGCCAGATGAAATTCCCACCAGGCATTCTTGACTTTACAACATCGCGACAATCACTGTAACTTTGACTTGAAACCCAACCTTGCCTTACGTTCCTGAGGCACAGTATCACAATCACAAGAATGGGACAGAAGGATGGACAGACGGACTGACGACCCAAAAACAATACACCCGCGGGGGGGGGGGCTGAGGCTGTCACCAACACAGAGGCTAAAAGATGAACTGAAATGTCAGAATAAAGCAAATATATCAGGGAATAAATAAAGATTGACTACATTGCCCCACTCATATTATCATTAAAGATCTCTAACAACGTTTTTACACTTTGCATGAGCTGTCCGAGAAATTCTGAAGAAATCTAACCCACAAATAAATCCATACCATTTTTACTGTCCTTGGCATGAAGGCATTACGCTGCATATTTGCATTAAAGTGACTACTATGTTGATAAAAACAACACAGCACAACATCTGTTGAAAAGCTGTAAATGAAAAGAATAATGCTATTACAGTCTTGAACAGAAATTAGAATATCTTAATCTGTAGGAGGCAAAATGCTAATTATGTAATCTAAGGCTGCTTCAGGCTCCAGGGTCTGACCTTGGGTTACATCTGCGCCCAACAGCTGCTGGTGCTGTGTTCTGGTAGCTGAATGTAAAATGGTTGGAAACGAACGGTGAATCCCACTTTCTCTCACTTTATCTTCCTGAACCCAGTCACCCTGTCTGTCCTCTGTCTCTGCTGGTCCACCAGAGAGAGGATAATACCGATTTAACCCTCAACGCCACACCATTAGCCTCTTAGCTCCACACCACTAAAGCTGTTAGCTGGCCCCGGCTTCCCAGCTAGCCAGGCATGCACACGGCATGGTGCTGACAGGTTTACTCGCTGCAGGGATTTAGCACTGCATGATGAAATACTGCAGGTGACTGACTGAATGCCTCTGTGAACAACTAACAGTAACCCTGCGATAAATGGAAGAGGAAGGAAATGAAACTCTCCAAAAACTTAATCGATCCCTGCAGAGCGGGAAATAAGTTATGGCTAGAACAAAATTTGTAGTGAAACTAGATCCAAGATGAAGCACATTTAGAACTTGGAAGTCATTTTACATCATTGGTACGATAAATAATGCTTTTAACGTTGAAATCATCACTGAACTGAGTAAATAAACCATTTCTGACAGCAGGACACTTATATAGATATCAGAAAATAGTGTTTTGGTTTTATTCTTGTAGGTTCAGTTTGATCTTCAATTCAAACTCTTATGATCAAACTAGTTTATCTTGCTGAAAATTGCTGAAACCATTAATTGATTGTTGTGTTGATTGACCAATCAATAACCGATCGTTGCAGCTCTAATTTGCTGAAACGTTTGTAATCTATTACTCTAATAGCAATGTGGATTTTTGAGTAAAACAATTATACCATTATATTTGCCAAAGTATTAAATAACATAATCAAATCCAAATGATATTTTACTGTTTTAACTATAAAGTTATTAATAAAAAAATTTTAGAAAAAGAAACATTTATCTAAAAATGTTCTTTATTCTGTAAAATAAACAGATAAGCAAACAAACCCTGATATTGATGTTATCAGGTCAGGCTCTATTATCTATGATGTTATAAGAGCACTCAAGGTCATGGAGGAAAAAGCTGTTGAGCTAAAAACCAAGATCACACAATACAAAACGTCTCTGCTGCTTGGATTTCAGCTCTCGCAATGCCGCTCTTGTTCCCTCACCACTTCTCGCCTAAACCTTAAATTCTGCCAGGATTTGTTGTGACTGCCAGGAATGTCACACTCAGTCGGAGACAAAATATACCAGCCCTGGCTTTCCAGCAGGCCGGGCTGGGAACACCACAGAGAAGGGTCTCAGGGTCCAGCCTGACACAGAGAGCTTTAAAGCAGCGAATGCTAAATTAGGGTCCCAGGCCCGACAAAAGGTCACTCACAGCGTCCGCGGGGTTCCCAGAGACAGCTGCAAACAAAACAGCTGTCGACCATCATTTGGCTGGACAGACACACTTACATCTTTACTCTGCTATGGTTCTAGAGACAGGGGGAGAAAATCTATTTAGTCTGAGCCAACAATTGGGTGTTTTTTTTTCCTCTGGTTAAAATGGTTTCTCCTGTCTTCTGACAACAGTTGAAAGCTCTGTCAGGTAATCTATGTCTTTGGAACTTGTGATGGACACTTTGATGGCACTTTTGGTGCATAAACACCGTACAGCCGAGTGGAAACAGTCTGCTCTACTGGCACTGACACAGTAAACCCTTTCACACAGCCATGGCTCTCCATGTACAGAAGATATACAGCTCTGTTATCTTATCTGCTTAGTCAACCAGACAGCATGACCAGGTATACAGTTACTTTAGTCAGTGTGAGTGTAGTCACCTGCCATTGTCTAATCCTGCCCTGATAATCCTGACTTGCTCTACTGACCAACAAAAGGACAGAGATGAAGACGGAACATTGTGGAGGGACTGACTGAGACAAGAGTACTTTCCTGTTGACCTTTGCTGAGTCCAGACGGACTCGACAAAGACCACGTCAACTAGTCAGAGAGTGAGCTGCCATGGTTGGAGATTGAAGTAGAAAGGGAGTTGAGCTGAAAACAACAATTATTGATCTTCGCGACGGAGGGTGGACAATGAATCTCTAACTCCTCACGTTGTACACGAATTACGCTAAAATATCCTGCATGCAAGTGCCACCATCTTGCACTTTTGAGCCAGGGTCTGCGCAGTAGGGATCAAACTCTGGAGCTCTGGTATCAAGGTTAGCGGATGGATTATAGGTTTTCATATTTTGAGGGATTTGTATATAAATAATCTACTATTGATTCTTAAAATACAAACATCAGTCTTTGCATGGATGTCCATTCACCCTGAATGTGAGGGACTGCATTATCTGTTGAATGTGGAAGTTGAGTTTTTACAAATGTGAACAAAACAGTGAATAACTTGATAACTTTGCAGATGGCTGCCTACAGCGGCCACCTACTGACAATGGTCTTGAAGACTGTGACTTGAATATGTGAACCTGCTGCAGCTCCTGCACAAAGAGTTGAGATATGAGGTGTGTGTGTGTACAAGCTCCTCGCCAGCCTACATTTACCTGTGCTACTGTTAAAGATAAGTGTTTAAGTTAAGATAAGCGAAGTATAATCCCCACATAACTCACCTGCCACTTTCCCTATGTAGCAGCCAAACACATGATACTAATAAGCCAGGATTACAAAAACTGCTGTTTCACTTCTTTGCCAGAAACAAAACAAATCTCTTTCACCACGGCCCCCAGAGGTTATTTCTAAATCTGTTTTTCATGCGACTGAACTAAAGCTGGGTTCGAGTGACATCAGACGATACTGACTGGGACGTCTGTCATCGAGCATTTTGTCCTACACTTCTCTCGAAATTGTTGTTGGACGGGAATTGTCCTGGTTTGAAGTGCAGTGAATATTAATGACCCTCTTATCATAGATCAAAGTCTCACAGAGCGGAGAAGTATTTGCTCGAAGAATGTGAATTCAAATTCCTCAAAAACCAGTTTGAGAGTGAAACCGGACAATTACACAAGACAGAGGATCACTACAAACCTATCACCACGGTTATGGGCATTTTGGCCATAATCGTAAAGTTATGAATAAACCCTCATGGATATAAATATGTCGATACAATGCAACAGCCGCACAAATTGGTCACTGAAGTTTTCAGTAAACATAAACTAAGTAACTACTAAAACTGGAGGGAAGTAGTTCATTTGGTGCTTGAGGGGGCTTTCACACGGACCTTGTTTGGTCCAGACATTCTGACCTTTCAGTTTAGCCTAATCCAAAATAAGGGGTATGAATGGTAACTGAAACCATGGTGTGGACCAAAGGACCAGAAATCAGTTCGACCAAAAGAGGTGGTCTCTGCCCGCATCAAACTAAACCCCTGTTCTGGTTTGGGATCTTGCCCATTGACACTTCCACATGTGAAATGGGAAAGACTGGAATTGAACCGCCGACAGATTAGCGGATGGCCCAGTCCAGCTCCTGAGCCGCAACCGCCCCAAAACTGACCGGATCAAATGTAAACTACGTATCAAAAACATGATCCGGACTTTAAGTTGGTATTTCCAGGAGCAGGACAGTCTATGTTGAACAGAATCAAAGTAAACTACAGCAATAAGAAAGAACATCACCAGAGTTATTGTTTATTATTAAGCATTATTTTTGGTTGGATGTGTGTTTGTTGCCTGACAAACCTGATTGAATTTCAGAGATGTGCTTCTGACTTTCTGACTGTCGTGTTTCGGACAGTCGTCGAGTTGAAGTCACTTTGCTGAGGCAACAAAGAGCGAGGGACAGCAGACGAGGTGGACACTGTTCAAACAGCAGGATTATGGGTTTGTTTAACGTTGTGTTTGAGCAACGCTGGTTAACGCAAAGAGAGAAAGACAAAAACGGAGAGAGAGAGTGACTGAGGGCAAAGGAGACAGGTAGGGTGTGTCAACACCAGGTTAATGGTTTGTTCAGTGCAGTCGACTGCTTGGTCCTTTATCTGAGAAGTAATGAGGTTTTCATTAAGTCAGACAAACAAATAGAGGTGAACATGAACTTTCCATTCCTCCTCCCCTTACATAACTCAGTGTTTTAGCTCGGTGGTCGTTCTTCTATTCCCATTTGTCTGCGTGGAATTCTTTACATACCAAAGCTCGTGATAAAGTTCAGATGAATCGAGAGCCTCCTTACAAAGCAAGAGAACACCTCAGTCCATAGTCCCATTCATTTAAAGAGCCTGTGTCTGTACAGCATGTTAAAGAACGCTGGCTTTCAGGAGAGAGGCTGTTCTCGTTGAGTAATCAGATGAACCATAATAATGTTTGTCAGGACAACGTAAATGTACCTGCTGTTTATTGTACTTGCCCGTTACTGGGATTAATCATTGCCTGCTCTGCACTGGAATGTGTTTTCTCTTGTAATTCAACATCTGAATGTGACTCAGAGACTTGAATGTTTTATGAGTCCAACGAGTCCAGCTGTCATTAAGCAGCATGTTTCTCTGCTCACTCTTTTTCCCTTCGTGCGTCTCACTTGTCTTTTAGTCAGAGTGCCCTCGGTTCCTGTTGGTGCAGGAGATGAGGAAGTAAGTGACAGCGTTGTTTTATAAATCCACACCCTCTATGGAAATTCACTCATCCTTGATGCTTCCCCAGCTCCTGCTCCCAGTTGACTCATGTCCATCCATCCGTTTACCCAGTTATTAGTCCATGATTCAACACGTCAGAACGGATCGGCCCGAGGTAAGAGGGCCCATCAAACCTAGTTGAGTAATGCAGCCTTCTTCATCTAAATTTAAAGTATATATATTCATACATTATATACACTGTATTTTCAATAAGTCTGAAATGATCTGTCATAATTATCTTTTATATTAAGTTTTACAATATAACCACACTCTTTTTAAATATATATTTTTATTTATAACAATAGTATACTTGTAAATCAATTTATCAAGGTATGGGTGATGTGTAATGCTGCTGATATATTTGAGGGCATGCTCCAAAAATTGTTAAGCTACAAGGGGGTTTTCATTGGTTTCAGATTTTAAACACAAATTATTCAGATTTATTTTTTTCTTTAGATATTTAAAGCATTTCGGCTTCGTTTGATAGAGAGACAAGAGTGTAACAGGAAAGACAGAGGGAGACACGGCAAAGGGCTGGATTCAAACCTTGGCTGCTATGGTAACGACTCAGCCTTGGTATTGGTGTGTGCTCTAATCATGTGAGTTACTGGGACGTCCCATGGTTTTTATGACAATTAAGTTGCAGAATCAGCCGCTCCCGTCAATCACTTTAGTCATTACCCTAAAGATAAGATCTTGTTTTAGTTTTATGTGGCACATAAAACTAAAAACAACAGGCGATACTATCAAACAATATGTGTAGCATAACCCAGCCTCTTTGTATTGTGTTTACTTGTGTTGCCTCATTTAGGCATTACACACGTTCTACCAAGTTATGGGTATCGAACACACCCATGTTCCCCTGAGGCTGGTTATTTCCCCATCAGCACCGACTTCTCTTAAAGCTCACACACACACACCCAACTATCAGGTAGTATAAAGCATATCAGTGATGTCACATTGTGGTTTCTAGTTGCACGGTGTGTTTCTGTTTGTACCCTAACCCTGTGTGTGTGTTTGTTTTATTGTGAAAAGCCTGAAAACACAAACACATGCACACCCCCCCCACACACACATACACACACACACACACACACACACACACACACACACACACACACACACACACACACACACACACACACACACACACACACACACACACACACAGTTAATCATATAGAAAGGTCTGATTCAAAAACACAGTAATGCAGCCATAACCAGTCTGTGTTTGTGTGTGTTGCTAAAGGCATGTGTGTAGAAACTGAGCACATCTGTAACTCGCTTCTAAAAGCCATTCACTATTCAGCAAACACACACACACAGTTTTGAGTGACATTATCCTTTCAAATTAACAGTTAATAAGGAAAAGAGATGTAATATTCAAACGCTAATCGAATCCTCGTGAAGCAGCAAATTACACAGGGAAGTGCTGGTGGGGCTAGAGAAGGAAAACTAAAAGGAGGAAGAAGAGGGGAGCGACTGGAGGGACATACAGCAGGCGAGGAAGGAGGGATGAACATGACAAAAAGACGATTGAAGGTGGGAAAAAAAAAAGAGTGAGGGCATGACAGAGAGTGAAGGTATGTACTGAGCATGTCAGGATGGAGGGATGGATGCGAGCGGGTGGGGGGAAGGTCGATGGCTCATAATGTCAACCCTGATATAGCCGAGACAAATCAATAAGTCGTCTGTCTCTGTCCAGAGGAACTTTAAAAAGCTCCCATGAAGCTTCTGCAGGACGACAATTCTATAATAAAATCTTTCCCATTTCTTTAAACGACTGTTAACTCACAACATGACCTATAATCTGCATTAAGACTCGCTGTGGCCTCACGTCGACAGGCTGCCCGAGGGTTACGATGCCCTAAGGAGAGATTTATCTGAACAGCAACTCTCTGCTTAATTAGACATGAGTGTGTGTGTGTGTGTGTGTGTGTGTGTGTGTGTGTGTGTGTGTGTGTGTGTGTGTGTGTGTGTGTTATTGATTCAGAGCTTGTGGCATCATATCCTGGTAGTTTACCAACATGGCACAGAACCAATGGGGGCACTCCTGCCATCTGCCACACACACCACCCCTCTTCCTTGTTATCTGACAGCAGAAGTGACTCGCGTGCCTGCTCACAGTTCTCACCACAGGACGTCTGCATGTTCCATCACGTTTCATCCAAAACAAAATGAGACCTGCGCCGCTGCCGTCACGTTCCTTCATCTCACACAGATCGAAGCCGTCGCCTCCCAGGCAGCGTGCGGTCGCAGACAGGCGACAAAAAACAACAGCCAATGTATTTCAGTCAATGTGTTCCGCCTCGTTTTCTTTCCACACACACACCGTTTCCCTGCAGGCGACAGAAACAGAAACCAGAACGACTTCCCCAAATCGTGTCCCTCGCCTTCGGGTGAGATACATTCACATCCGTTTATAGAGAGTAAAAGGGCAGTGTTGTGAAACTGAATTTCACAACACAGCAGGGCGAGGAATTCTGTGATTCATCTGAAGATCCACACTTACACAATGATCCTGCATGTTGCGTGAATCCTGATCTTTGGTTTCATGACACACATAGATGTTAAAAGTGCAATAGCCACTCTTTGGAAACATCAATTAAAATCAAAAATAAAATGTGATTCTCAAAAAAGAAAAATCATTATTATTGATTAATTTTCTTCCTCACTGTTTGTCAGTTTACTGGAAGGTTAATTACGAACTCTTACTACAAGGCCACTTGTAAAAAAAAAAATCCCAAAAGGCCCTTAGAGCAGGAAAATGTCACGTTCACAGCGAGTGACGTTGGTGACGTTTCTAAAAACACAGCTGTCCAGAAACAGGAAGAATACAAATATCTCTGGATGAAAAAGAGGAACCATATAAGCACCCCACCCGTTTTCTGGGTGTCTTTCCTGCTGTATTAGGGGCTGATGCAAATTCGTGCAGCATTTAGCAAAAAAAAAAAAAACGAAATTGTCTGGAGCAACTGACTTGGAGGTTTGAGCTCTCAACATACGTCCCCTTTAGAAAATGTCAGGAAAATAAGCAGCCGACTGAAAAGCTGCGATACTAAACCCAGTAGCCAGTGTATATGTGAGATGTAAAGTCTGCCGGGAGGAGGACGTCGCTCCAGCAGCAGCAGCAGCTTTGCTCCGGCTGTTTCAGAGCAGAAGTCGGGTTGAAAATAGAGGCTGATAACGACGACCATCTGAGAGCAGTGAAACACAGACAGACAGCAAAGGGCAGCCTGCTTCACAAACATCAAAGAGCCCACAGCTGGTAGAATCCTCCCCCATCCAGCCTCTCGCCCTCTCACATGGCCCACTTCCAGTTTTAACCTCTGCTCACTCATTACCCAATCAGCGTCGGACCCAGCCTCTGACATGCACTCATTAATAACACACATTTAAAAGTATGTTACGCTCAGGTCAGTTTCTGCGTTTCCTTTTTGAAGTCGACCTTTTTTCTTACGTTAGCCGAGGAGGTTGTTGCCCCCCCCCCCCCCCCTTGTCTGTCTGTTTGTTTGTTCGCAGGATTACGCAAAAAAGATCTGAACAGATTTCCAGGAAACTCGGGAGGAAGGATGCGGGATGGATCCAGGAAGAGCCCATTAAATGTCTTCACTGTATTTAACATAGCGAGAGATAAGACGTTGGTCAAGTATTTTCACCGCTATCCCAAAAACAAATAAAACATGGATGTTGATGGAAATTAAAATCATTTAGACGACTGGTATCTATGAATGTGTGAAATGTGGTACAGCTTGATTGAATTTATGGGGATTGGAGGTAGGAGTCTCCTGGCTTCCATTTAAATGTTCTAATCTCTTTATTGCTTTGACTCAACCAGTCTCAAGGGCAGAGAAACACTTTGCTTTGTTTTTAAAAGTGGTCGATATAGTTTCCCAATCCCCAAGATGGTGCATTTCAAATGAAAAACAGCCATCAGTCCAAAACAAAGAGGTGTCACAATTTAGCAGATTACAACATTGTTTGAATGATTAACACAATTAATCCATTATTTAATGATTGACCAATCAATTACTCAACAAACAGGAAGCGCTGACATGGATGTTATATTTGAGGAAGTGAAGCAAAGGAAGATCTCCACAGAGAATGAATGGAGCAGAACAACTCGGGCCTCCAGTGTTTAGATCAAACTCTAGTCTTTAAACCCAATCAACTGTTTTATATCACTTTTAAAACGCATGATTTTTATATAATTTGTACCCGAGTATAACGACAACATACAGATATTTCATTGCCTTATTTTACCTCTCAGTATATAGATATAAATGTCAATCTATGATGTGTAATGGCGATAAAGATCTTTAACTTAAAGAAGTTTCTTATTATGAAATGGAAAGTTAGAGAAGAGGTGGAAGAGAGGAGATGAATTAGACGCCAAGCAGGTGATATCACTCAGTGTGTTGATGTCAGTTGTTATTCTGCTGCTTTTACTTATACTTTGTTTTACCACTATGACTTATTAAGTGTACAGACAAACCCAGTTCCACGTGTTGAATGTGGGGTTTCTACAGGAGGAAGCTCGTATATATATCAATTAGTATGAAAAGGGAAGTTGGAGGAGAGGTGGAAGAATAAGAGATAAGTGGTAAAAAAAGAAAAGAGGTAATTGAGTTTCAGATGTGTTTTAGTAGGACTCGAGGGTTCCTCACCTTCATGTCGGTCATGATGAGCTGGAAGAGCCCTCCCAAGGCGCTGCATTCCTTCTCTATACCCGCATCCATTTTTCCACAGGCTCGGAAAAATCCTCAACTTCTCCCAAACTTTTTTTTCCCCTCTTCCTCTTTTTACCTCCTCCTCCTCCTCCTCCTCCTCCAACCAAAAAATAAAAATAAAAACACGCACAGACCAACAGACCCAGGCAGGATTTAGTCAAACACTCGTCCGACAGAATGAGATTAAACCCGGGGGAGGACTGCGGCTTAAAACAGCCCGAGAGCAAAGTCCAGCTTTAAAAAACAGGCGAGCGCGGAGAGAAGCAGAACCCGGGAGGAGAGTCCATGTCCGCGGAGCAGGCGTCGGGCGTCGGTCAGCCGATGCTAGCAGCCGGCCAGCGGGACACACGCCCCGAAAAACACCACATCGTGACCCGGTGCGTGGTGCGGCCCGTGTGGGGAGGGTCCGGCCGCCTCTGCTAACTTTAACTCCGGCTCCGGCGGGTTGGTTGGTCCCGGTGGGGGACGGGGGGGGGGGGGGGCGGCGGAGGACACGGCTAGCCGCGGGGAGCTAACGTGGCTAGCTCGGTTAGCGTCAACTCCGCTAGCAACCTGTGACTGTGTGAGAGAGAGTGTGTGTGTGTGTGTGTGTTTCCACACGAAAACACACACGCGCATACACACACACACGAACCGAGGGTATCGATCAGTGGTCCTCTGACCCGCTTTCCCTCTGCTCTCCTCCGGCTTGGATTCAAACCCGCGTCCGGTGCTTGTTTCGGTGTCCGAGCGGCACCGCGGTGTTTTTCCAGTGACTTGATCCGACAGGAGGACGCTTCCCTCCGGTTACTTCCAGCAGGAGTCCCGACCTGGAGCGAGTGAGTGAGGGTTCGATCCCCGCGACAAGTTACACACACTGATCCGCTCTACATCCGGACCACGGGGTTTCAAAATAAAAGCCCTTTAAAGCCACCCTATCAACTTCTTCTTCTTCTTCTAATTATTTTTAATTTACAATTATTATATTATTTTTGCTATTACAAACAATTACTTGTATTATTATTATTATTATTATTATTATTATTATTATTATTATTATTATTATTATTATATCATTAATTTATTATTGAAACATTTCTCTTGACTCCAGACTTTGACTAGATCTTTTTTATTAATTTTTAAATTTTTAAGTTAATTTAGTCTTTCTATTTTGTATTTCCTTGTCTTTTAAATGCCATTTTAATGTGTTTAAATTTGTATGAACATGTTTTTATTTTGATCTATATTGTATATAAAACAATTTTAGCTGCATTTCTTGTATGAAAGGTTATATACAAATAAAGATTATGATTAAAGTTTATTATTATCAATAATCAAATTTAACTTAAACTATGCAGTATGGCTCATACAGTATAAAATCGTACACACTCATAGATGTCCTCAAAAGAAATCATTAAGATCCATGAAGTATTCTCTGGGAGAAAACTGAAAATGTTGTTTACATAAAAAAAGCCTTATTGCATTGTGAAAGAATATGATTGTGTGTATGAATGCACGCCAGAATGGCAAATGACAAACACAACCTTGAATGAGTTTATTTCAACAATACACATTAACCAATAGGCCTGTGTGATAATCATTTATATATTTATAATGTTGTTCCAATCATCCAGTTTCCATCCACCTATTAGCAATAACACTTTAATGTCCTTTACTGGGGTGAGAGGGGCTGGAGCTAATCGCTATTGTAAATTAGCATCGTTCTACTGAAGCAAAAATCGAAAATCTCCAACAATTGATTTTTCTAAATGTTTAGTTTTCTGTATCTTACACTGGTGGTTCAAGTATACATATAACTTGTCTCCCTTTACCTGAAATAATGATTTAATAGTAATTTAAAGTAGTTGAGTCCACTTTATGTGTTACAATGTTTGAAATATCAATTCAAGGTCATATGTATTGATTACAACTCAGTCAAGTGATTTCAAAATACTTTTCTTCAATTTCCAAATTGGCTCTTTCTTTTCTTTTATTTCTTGTTTCAGTTTCCTGTTGGTGCAGCCAGTGGAGGGTGGAGGTATGTTGTGTGTCGTAGAGGGGGCGGAGCAAAGATAAAGTGTTTTAACCAAATCAAGGAAACTTAACTCTACTGACACTTTGCTGAAAGTTTATGAAACTTGTCTGTGAATGAAATAATAATCTTGCAACTGGATACCGAGGAGAAAAATATACTTATGATATTGGTGTAAACAAAGTAATCTCTTAATATAGTTTTTTATCTATTAGAAAAAATAAATATAATGGTAATAAAAATTAAGAAAATAAAAGGTTGTGCCAACGGTTTGCATAATTTGTGACACACAAAAATATCCTGAAGAACAAAAAGTGTTGAGTTACTGTAGAACCTTGGTTCCCAGCACGTGGACGACAGAACAGAACAGATCCGCAGAACATTTGCTACAAGTGAACAATATAATTTGGGGGGAAAGTTGAATGATGTGTATGTAACTTTACACCCTGTATTTGCCATAATTACCTTGAACTCTGCACAGCTCGTCTCTGTTGTATTTTCCCCCCACATTTCCCCTGATGTTAGAGCCCGAGCGTGAGCAGGCGTCCTCTCACATCACAGTTTGGAGGATGTGGTTCGAACAGCGCGTCGTCAGAGATGGAAGAGTCCAGACCTGATCCACACGAGAGTAAAAAGTCTCTGAGCAGCAGGATTTGAGGTCACTAGACCAAAATGTGGGATGAGGGGAAAGGTCAGAGAATATAAGAGTTGAGACGGATGTATTAACTGATAAGGAATGACAGCAATGTGGTAAAACAGTTGTAAACTTGAGCCGTTTTCCAGATGTGAACTCCTGAGAATGTCCAAACATTTACTGGAGTTTGTCTTTCACATCTGAAGAAGCAGCTGGAGATTGTCCGGGTCAGACTCGTTCACAACAACAGGAAAATGTCCGTAACGTATCGACACCGGCTTCGGCCCTCGTCACCAAAAGCTCCTGAATCTCATCGTCTTCCCAAGTTGACGTCTTTGTCTGTGTCTTCTACACAGAAAAAAGAAAATTGTCGGGCCAACTCAAGAAATTGCTTAAATTAAGTTCCTATGAATAAAATCAATGGGTAACTTTAATTTGAAAGAACTTTGTTCCATTGGAAGAATTATGTTGTAATTGCTGACGTATACTGGACATTAATTAAACCTTCAATATCTGCTTAAACTCTATTATAATGTGGGGTCAATCAACCACATTTAATATGTTTTTGTTCTTGTGTGAACTTTCCATTTGCTTGATCCTCTTGTCAGTCTGTAACTATTAAAAGGTCCAACAGTTACAGTTTATAAGAGACAGGAAACCTCTGGGACATGAGTCACTGACGATAACGTACAGTTGTAACTGAATCTCTCGTTATCACTCATTCAGGCTGTTCCTCTTGTTATCATAAACAGCTGATAAATGACACTAAGCGTTTGCTCTCTGTGTTCGTCACGGTGTATTTGACTGATTCACCAGGCAACGAGCTGAGTCACAGGAACCGCAGCCTTCCTACCGGCCCCGTTACCACGGCAACCATCATGCCACAGGGCTGTACATCTGTGTGTGTGTCTGTGTTTGCCAGTGTATCAGTGTATGTGTGTGTGTGTGTGTCAGGTTGGGACCATTGCCATCAACACTCCAAACACCAACATGGTTTCTATGGAGACAGAGCATCAGGGTCTGTGCAGAACAACAGTGAAACAACACTTTTTATTTTCATAACTCCTGTTCTATATTAAAACTGATTACATTATGTATACGTATATTACTTGTATATATTTATATATTCATATACAACACATGTGCAAGACCCGTGGGTGGATCAACTTCCGGTTGATTAATCAGTTAGTTGGTTGACAGAAAATGTAATGGGAACCATTTCGTTAAATGACCAACAGTCAAAGTCTGTGATTGAAATGTCAGATCAAATGTCCACAAGTCTGTGTCACACCTGCACAGGGAGGTGCAGCAATGAAAACCAAGAGCAACAACACGAACAGATTCAGTTTCCCAAAGTGAAATAAAGAGATATGAAGAGTTTTTCAACTCGTGTCTCTGAGCTGTATTTGTATTAGTACAACAGTGACACCTGCTGGCCAGAGGGAGAACTGACATGGCGTCTTAATGCTGATTTCTTTAGAATTATTTAGACATAAACATTTGTTCTGTTCCAGTAGAAAACTCCATTTCTGGATCTGTGCTCCTTTGCTGTGTGATCTTCAAATTGAAGATTCATTATTTTAAATAAAATAAAATAGTTTCCCACTGTTTAACCGTCTTTAACGGTTCAATTGTTTCATTTTTAACTTGTAACTGTGTTTGAAAGGTTCTATATAAATAACATTTTGTCATTATTTCCTATTATTGGTGATTTATAATCTAATAAAGTAATGTTTTGTGAAGCTTATTTCTCAGTTCACTCCATCATTCTGGAGTGGAAGAAGAGAGGGAATCTGTTGTTCCTTTCCTTCAGTATCTTTTAAGCAGTAACGTAAGCTCAGTGAGTGGATAATGGTAGAGATACTATTGTTGTGATGTTATTGTCACACTAGAAGACAGATTGTTAAAGCACAATATGTCACATAAAAACCTACAGATCTCTGTGTCGGTCAATGAATGGTCATCGACCAAAAAGACAAACACAACATTTGCTGGAAATCTTTTTTGTTTAATAGAAACTCGGTTGTATATGGAGACAAGTAGATTATTGTCAGTATAAATCAGCCCATTCATACAAACAAGGCATGTACAAACAAGTTGTGTTAATAAAGCTGGACATGAGTTTGACCTGATAACATCAGAGACATGGAGGAAGTTCCGAGGCAGCTGAGAGACGTAAGGCACCGCAGGCTCCTCCAGGTCAGAGGTCACCATCAGTGTTCAGGCATCAGGAGCCGTCAGGAGGAAAGAAAAGGCTGCAAACGAGTGTTAACTCTTCAATATAACCAGCGGCAGAAGTGTGAAAGATGTTCATGTGGGATTAATGAAAACTACAACTCTGACTGAAGTCAAACCAAAACGATTAAAATAATATTTGATGTAAAAATAGCTGAATATTTTTTATTGTTTTAGGAAAAATGCAAAATATCATGTATCTACATGTGTTGTGATTGATTTAAAAAGATAATGATCAGTTGACTAATTAATAATTAAGAAATAGTTAGTTGCAGCTTTAGTTCTCTGTATAATTTACATAGTTTTACAGTAGAGGACAAAATTTAAGAATGAATCTTTTGTTTTTGAATTTTACTTTTATCTTCTGTAGCCGATACTGAAGGTGTTTTTCTAACATGTTTGTATATTGTGTTATATTGATTTTTTGATTCCCTTCATTGTAGTGTCGCACACAGTGTCTGGAAGTAGAATAAGAGCTGGACTCACAAACATAATAAAACTTGGTCCATCGCCTCATCACAAACTGTAATTACAGCGTCGAGCGGTTCAACTTGTCTCCTTCACCGGATCTTTTTATTTCAAGCAAAATGATTTGAGAACGATTTAAAAAAAAAAAGTGAATCTTATTAGCGTTGGTTTGTTCGTCAGCAGGATCACGCAAAACTACTCGACTCAGGGAAGAGGCGATTCTGTTCGGTGCCGATCCAGACGAGGGGGCAGATCCAAGCTTTTAAAAAAGGGAACTTCATTAAAACTTAAAGCTCAGCATCTCGTGAGCATTTTTTTTTTTTACCGGATCATCGAAACTTTAATAAACACAGTGGAAGGCGCATGTTGAGGAAGCAAAGTAAAATAATGATAAAAATCATCTTTCTTTATAGGACTTCTTTAAAAACCCTCCTGTTGTCATTTCAAGTTACAGAAGTGGTTTTATGCCTCATGAGGAAATAACATTAAAGTCCACAGGGCTACAGATACAGTGCTGGTTATCTGGTCTTTCTCTCATTTAACAGCTGCAAATTCAACAATTTGAGTGAATATTTAAAAATATATATATCTATGTATATATATATATATATACGTATATTTCTCTTTTGTTAAGTATAAAATATTTGTTACGGAGATTTACAAAGATATCAGGTAGAATTTCAGGCTGAGTTACATGATAAAATGACGCTAACATGGAAAAATAGAACAGTTCAGATTCACGACACAGAAAACTCATAATACACAAACATTCATGTAGAAACTATGATATAAAGACGCAGGAATTCATTATTAGTCAGCTTGTGAGGACACGAGCTGTTGATGATGAAACTTGTTGATTATCCTCGTTGCAAACTGATAAATAAAAAAGAAGTTTGGCTGAACGGTTCAACTTCAACCTGGAAGTAACTGCAGTGATCGAGGATATTTCAGTGATAACAAGCCGACATGTTAAAGATCACTTCACTTGGTTTCTTTTCTCATTTCTTCTTCTCTTCTACCTTTTCTCCCCACTTCCATTTCCCCTCCGTCTTGTCACCATCTCACTTTTTCTCTGCCACTTTCGATTGCACGTTTCCTTTGTGTGGGATCAACCTGTAAATAACGTTGGACGACACATCTCTGCATCCTCCCAGAAATAAAGTTCACATATCCCAGGTACAGGTGGCGCCATTTTGCGCTTTTGATGTCATTTGGGGGCCTCAGTCTGATGGTGGTGTAGAGCCAACCTCGACCAATCAGGAGTCAGTCTCAGCTGTCAATCAAGACTTACACTAACACTTCATGAAGGAGGTGTGAGTTTATGACCTACACTGCATCCAGCCACCAGGGGGTGATCAAGATGTTTTGGGTTTATAGTTTGAGAGCTGTCATGTCGTCCATCTTTATAAACAGCCTATGATTTAAACCATGAGTAATCCACGGCTATGAAAGCCTTAAATCCTAATAATGAGATCTTAAGTCTCTATTTTAAGAACGTTTCTCATTAGAATAACTTGCAGTTAACCCTAAGGGGCAGAACTGTGCTTCCACACACAGCAGATATAAATAACAGAAGACTCTCGGCTGTTCGTTTACACAGGATCGAACGTGTTTAAGAGTCATTTTAAGGCAAAATCCTGATTATTAACCATCCTCCCACGTGTGATGTGTCTCCCCTCCGTCACTTCCTTCATTACAGTGTCCCCGTCTCGTTGCCCTTTCACGGCTCCAGCCTTCTGTCTGATTATAACCTTCAGGATTCCTCAGGTCTGGCGGCTTTTCTTTTAGCCAAACCAGATCTACAGTAGATCTGAGGTGATGCCAGAGTCCAGCTGTAGAGTCTCTTGTCTGTCCTCAGCAGAATGTTTGATTTCCCTACTCTGTGATTAGTGGAAAACGTGACCTGTGTCTTTAGTTTGCTTCGGTCCATTTCACCGCTCGGTCCCTGACATCCTGCTACGAGTCCACAACACAGGCCTCTGCCTCTGTCAGTGTGGTCGTCTGTCTGTCCAGCCATTTGTCCATTAATGTGTCTGTGGCCAAATCCCCCCCTTCCCCCCCCTCTTTTAGTCTCTTGGCGAGGTCGCTAGCGATAGCCAGCGCTCCTCCCTTCAGGAACCGCACAAAGTTCTCGCCAACCAACGGCCCCATGGCGTACATGCCGGGCCCCTCTGCTGCGACCACCTTGCTCGTGAACGGGTCCACCTCGATCGGGTTCCTCCGGCATGTGATCGGCTCTTTGGTGTTGACGCCGAGTTGACGCCCGTTGTCCTCCAGAAAGGAAAGGTTGGGATGGGCGCCGATAAGAACCAGAGCCTTGGAGACCTGGACCACTGTCCGCTGGCCGGACTCGGACTCCAGGATGCACTTTCGGTCTGGTCTGAACGCCACGACCCGGTGACACGGGAAGCTCAGGTATCCCGAGTAGGAAGAGGGGGGCGAGGAAGGGGTGGAGTCGGCGTTCTGGGCGTGGTCCTGTGGGGGAGGAGTCGGTCGGTGCTGCTGCTGAGTCATCATCTGGTGAACCTGGACGCCAAAGGACACAGAAGCAGAGTTTTCATCCGAATCATCCTTCAGTTAAATAACTGATGTGTCAGTCAGCAGGTTAATTCTCACCTTGTGGTATTCTGGGTAGAGAACTTTGGGCAGCTGGTTGAAGATGAGACCCGGGTCCGTGACTGACCGTCTGAAGGCGTGGTAGACGGGCGTGTTGAGATGGTGAGTGGCCAGCACTGCATCTGCCGCCGTGAGACCCGCCCCCACCACCAGCACGGCGTCTGACGTCTGGTCGAGCTCGCCACTCGAGATGGCCGCCTCCAGCTCCCAGAAAGAGTGGCAGACAAATGGCAGGGACTCGCCCTCCACGCCGAGTCTGGCTGGGATGTCGTGGGTCCCCGTTGCCAAAACCACGTTGTGGGCCAAGAGTGAGAAAGGAACCTCGTCCGAAACAGAGGAACCGTCTAACAGGAGGAGATAGATGAAGGTCGGAATGTGGCTTTTTCTTTCATTTTCACACATGAACCAGCAGAGATTGAACTCAGCGTACCTCCCAGCTCTTCCCCCTCGCGGCGCTGCAGTCCTGTCACTCTCCAGTAGGCGGGCGACCCCTCCTGGTTGCTGAGCTGCCTGGTTACCGAGGTGACGGTGGTTCCGCAGGCGAAGCTCTGCTCCAGGGACATCTGGGAAACGTAGTGTTGATAGTAGGAGGCTATCTCGGCTGGTGTGGCGCGGTCGTTGCGAACATTTCTGGAATAAAAGGAACACGAAAAGACAGTTTTGTTTAAATACAACACAGGAAAACGTTATATATTATCAATGTATCCAAAATAATCGTGGACGAACGAACCTGCGCTTCTCTCTCATCCAGTCCTTCAGTTTGAGTCCGGGAAGCTCCATCCAGTTAGCCAGGCTCAGAGTTAGCATGGAGCCCTCCATCGCCTGGGAACAACACAAACACACACACACACACACACACACACACACACACACAGTGTTAGACTGAATTAAGCCCTTAAGGTGAATCTACAGACACCTTGTGCATTCTGCATTCACCTGAGAAAGAAAAACAAAGCTTGTTTGAACACAATGCTGATTGATTTTATTCCTTTTCTGTATTTCGCGTTGTTTCCTTATAATTCCTCAGCATTTTGGTTCACTGCAGTTTTTAAATATGCTATATAATCAAACTTGACTTCACCACAACGTCTATATATAAACAAAAGTAATAAAAACTAAATTTTTGAATAAAATATTTGATATATTTGAAATATTAAAATTAAGATATATAATGTTGAACTCCAGCATAATGAGCTGATCATATTCCTGCTCTGTGCTGTCACCTTAGCATGTGTGTGTTTGTACAAGTGCAAAGATCCATCTGTGTGATGCTCACATTTGATTCGAGGACCCAAAAATACATAAATAGACGATTTACAAAAGATTATTAAGTTTAAAAAAAACTCTCTGCTGACCTATTGATAAGAATCATCAATAATCTGTGTATAATCTATAATTCCAGCTACGTACATGCCAGGCTCCTCCAGGTGGACCCTTCCCCAGCACCAGGTGTGGGATGGCCCGCTCGGGCTCGAACCTCCACTCCAGTGGAGAGGTGTAGTCCAGGCCGAAGTCGCTGTCCGGCAGCAGCAGCGAATCAAAGAGCACGGCCATGGGATTGGTCGACCGGCCCTCCAACCCCTCACACAGGTACTCCAGATCCTAGAGGAAGAGACGGTGAGATGCACTGTGACTTTTATACTTTCTCTCTTATAGAAAAACGACTGGCTGCATGTGTGTGTGTGTGTGTGTGTGTGTGTGTGTGTGTTACCTGCTCCAGCAGCGACAGGTGAGGCTGCTCTCCCAGCTTGCTGTGCAGCAGGGGGTTGGGGTGCGATGCCCCAGGCGACAGGTAGGGGGTGTAACCTGACAGCAGGTATGACAAACAGATGCCCGATGGACCGTTACCTAGGAAACAAGAGAGAAACAGACGTGGGGTGAGTGTAGTTGAGCAAAATCCATTGGTTTCTAATTGCACTGATAATCCACATAATGCTCTGACAGTGGAGTTATTGTGTGCATATTGTGCGTCTCTAATTGGTTGCTGAGGTTACAAGTGCCGTTTGTTTGTCGTCCGTCTTAACAAGGTCTTTAAAGCTGTAAAACCTTCAAAGAGAAGAAAGCTCAGCTACTGTCATCACAGACTAGGACAGCGTTAGATCTCATTGGACAACCAGACAATGACTCAGCAAGAATGCACACACACGCACACACACACACACACAAACGCACACACACACACACAGCGCAGTAAAATATCGAATTTTCAAGTGATGAGTAATGTTTTCAAACAAAGCCTCGTCTTCATAAGAAGAAAACAGGAACTTTTAAAGAAGCTTTATTGATTTATTTGAATAAAGTAAAAGGCCTAACAAACACTTTCTGCCTCGTTCCAAAGTCCCTTCACAGGTTTTGCCCTGAAAAGACTAAAGACGAATAGGGAGAGAGTCGTAACTGCACCTTTAACAATCACCGGGGAATAGAAATATGTTGCTTTTTATCTTTGTACATCTGTGGCGATAAGGATCTTATAACATCCCTGACTCCTGCACTTCCTGCTGAGGCTGAAGCCAACACTTTCTAAAGTCGTTTTCAGACACGAACTTCGTCTCATGTGAAGAACGCACCCGGATCATTCAGGCGAGGAAAAGCTCCAAAAAATGTCTGGAGGTACTGACTCTAACATTTGTGTTCTCACATTGACACAAACATCCAGACTTCAGTGACTGTCTGAAAGCAGCAGTAGTAATTATGAGCAACCGTTACATCTCACCACCTTCTTTGCTTTGCTGCTCAAATCCTACAGCTCTGTAAAAAGACGCTTCTGGGATGTAACTAAATGTGACTACGCTCCCTCTTAATCCATCGCAGCCGACAGCGTGTCTGTGTAGACGACTCTCATGCTTGTGTCACAGTTTCCTGACCAAGCTGCTCACAGGAGCGAACTTTACTGTTCAATGTGAGTTCAGGTGCTCGTGAGAAAGCAGGAAAAACTTGAAAAGAACCTTGTGCCATTTCACTGTTAAGAAATCATAACACACGTATCATAGCAACCGCAATAAGCACAGCAAGCTGCTGCGCCTCTGAGGTTTCCTGTGACATCACCAACGTGATGAAGTGCAAGTGTGTGTGTGTGTGTGTGTGTGTGTGTGTGTGTGTGTGTGTGTGTGTGTGTGTGTGTGTGTGTGTGTGTGTGTGTGTCTTACCAATTATCACCACAGGCACAATCTCTCCGGAGAGAACTTCTTTATCATCGAGATCCATTTTGACTGAAAAGAGAAAAACTTCATTATTATTACAACTCTGACACATTTGAGTCGGTTCTATAATCAGCACTTTTATCTGAGAATGAGAGTAAAGGTGATTTAGTTAATCATTGCCAAGTCATGTCACTGGTCACAATGGTCAGTCAGTATATTTCCACTGTAGGACACACACACACACACACACACACACACACACACACACACACACACACACACACACACACACACAGAGGAAGAAATGAAAGAGGAAGATCTTTTTAAAAATCCACAGATATAGAAAAATATATATTTTTTTAATTTCATTTCTTCTTGACTCTTTAATTTCTACTGACTGCGGTAGATGATGAAGTTCCGTTTATTTACAGACTCACTGCAAACAACACCGAGTTTGTTTGAAGAATCAGTTATGTCACATGGAAATATGTGTAAGTCGAGGAGTTGCTGAGTCATTCCACACAGGACAGGACACGGGCATTGAAAGAAGTTTTTGTTTCAGCTACAAATACCTTTCAGATAAATGTCTTGATACGTCACCTACTACGGCCTCTTATTCTTACGTCTTTTGACAATAACTTGGTTTTGACCTTGAGTTAACGGCCCTTAAACCAACAGACTATATAATAACTGAGGCGTATGATCTGCAGTAACCGGGCGCTGCCACATAATACAGGTCTTTCAGATGATCACAGGATGCCGGCAGCCGTCAGATCATATTTCACAGCCTGCATGTGTACAAACAAACACCACTGCTCTCCTACAGTCACCAAACTAATTCATCTGCACAGACACACAACATCAGCAGCTGGATTAAACATCTGGGAGGTGGACAGAGCTCGAGGATGTGAAAGCTGTCTCTTGCTTTTTGTATTTTTTAATGAACCACTTGTTGCCTGACTGATTTATCAGTTGGCCAAATGCTATTGGATGATATGAATGTTTCACAGAGAGATATGCACGACTATTACAACTTTTATTAGACAGAATAAACTGTATAATATAATATATATATGTTTATTTTCTTTATTTGTTTTACACATGTTCGGTTGTATTTGTGTTTTGTGTTTATTTATAGTTATTTCTAATAGAATTAACAGTTAAACTTTGACATTTTAAGCCTCTATTGAATTTGCAACAACTTATGCAAAGTGTTGGAGGCGGCAGGAGGTTTGAACTCATTCACAAGTTCAAGGGCGGCGCTGAGTAGCAGGGAGCATTGGACAACCTGCACAGTCATGCTTACACAGGCAGAGGGAGAACGGTACTGAGAGGACAAAGGAGGAGAAGGAGGAGAAGAGGGAGTGTTGGTGGAGAGGAAGACTGACGGGGAAAAAATGAGGAATAGAGAGGAAAAAGTGGAAAGAATGAAGTGGAATGAGTGAGAAAATTTGGGACGAGTGCAGATGGTTACATAAGGTCAGAGCGGACGCTGGCACAGGGCCCGGCCCTCTGCTACACACACACACACACACACACACACACACACACACACACACACACACACACACACACACATACTGTACACAGCGACGTGCAGCCCCACTGGCCTACATGTGGAGCGGCTTTCACTCTCTGGCAGAAAACTCTCAAGTGTTTTCCAGGAACCAGCAGCGATCACCTGATTTACAGTAAAGACCCCACCTCATTATCGTCTGACTCACTGTCTATTATTGGAAAATGGAGGAATGTTTTTTTAAAAAATCATGAAACTTGGTGAAAATCCCAAACTAGGGCTGGGAAATTAACCCAAAATGTCTCAGACCAACATTTGGTCGGACTTAATATTGCTGGTGTCTGTTAATTTGGTTAATACTTTCCCCGGTGCGTGCATTTAGGAACTTTAGGTTTCTGACAGGACCTTGATAACACGGCTCAAGACACTTTGTCTCCGAATGACACAACCACTCGTCTTCTTCAGCTTCAAATGTCTCAACCTCACCGGCACACGTTGCTGCTACAGGCTACTTCTCAGTTTGGAACAACCGGTCCCAGTGACTGTTCAACCATTTTGCACAATATCAAAACTGGTTAAAGTTCCTCGACCAGAGCGGACTGTAGTGAACCAAACCTCTGCCACTCCTGTGAAGGAATTAAACGCTGGTGTCCAGCTCAATGTCAGCAAAGAGGCAAAGATGCTAAGATGATTAACATGGATACTATGTTCTCGTAAACTTTGAATTTGACAGATTCTGTTTTTTTTGTGGAACTGCATACTTCGGTAGTGCCTGCTACCTCCTCAGTTAGTATTTACTGTTTCCTACATAGTAAATAAACGGTTGAGTTTACACTGAAGTACGCACACAGTATCCCAGAGGGCATTTTGCATTGGCCAGCAGCTACAACAAAGTGAAGCATCGCTCGGGACTTTTGTAAGTTTTAACGTGTGTACCTGCACACTCCAAATACCTCTTAGGTAGTTCTACTGTCGACGCACGGAGACGTCGCCCAGTGGTTTGTAACGAGCCGGTTCGAAGCCTTGAGTTTGGCATTTTGTTTGGTGTTTTTCCAACTAGGAGTAACCATATATATGGAAGAGCAGGGGTGGAGCCTAACCTGCTACCTGCACCCATTGGACGCTACAAGCTGTCAATCACACAGTCTCCATACCCAAATGCATCCAGGGCTATTTGACTGTAAACAAGACCATCATTTACTAAATGAATATCGAGCTGCAAAGACTTCAAACTTTGGCATTAGCTTCCCTTTGTGGACCCACTAGAGTCTACACTTCTTTCATCCAGTGAAGGAACGACTCTTAAAACCTGAATACAAGTTCAAATTGAAGAGAAGACCCAGCCCTGGTTGTTGTTTCTCTGACGCTAACGTAGTCTAACGTTTCTCCAGGTGCGGATGTTGCAGTAACACGGACACAGCTCTTTAGTTTCAGCTCTTTTCATTTGAACTCCCACCTGACTCCACGGCTGCACCACACGGCACCTGCTACGTCTCCTTCCGGACCTCATCCTGCAGCCGCCCGGCCCATCTGCCACAAGCACCGGCCAGACGGATAATGACATTTTAATTATCTTCCATTTGAGAACGGCTGCTGGAATCTGTACAGCATGTCCACGGAATTAATAGAAATGTGATGATGTGTGGTCTGCAACATAAAGCTTTAAAGCCACTGCTCTGACAATTAATTATTTATTAATGTCTAGTTAATGTCATACAGTTAGTTCCTGTGTAGTTTGAAAGTAAATGTACTTTACGCGCGTGTTTATTACTCACTGATGTAAGTTTGTGTACAAATGAGCTGTTAAAATGCTACTTTCAAAATAAAGCATTCGTCCTAATATTAACTCCCACAAAGTTGTTTTGCGTCAACTGTACTTTTATTTGTGATCTAAGCAAAAAGCTCAGGGACACAAAAGATGAAATAGTGAATCATATTTGTGTTGATGATGTAATTACACTTTAATATATTAACATTGTTAATATACTTTATGTTCTCCTCCACTGAACCCAATGTAAAAGTGAATTCATTATAAATAAAGTTTTATATGAGACTTGAGGTTCAATTCGAGAGAGGGGGGTTTACAGTAACACACCCCCCCCCCCTCATCCTCAGCTGACCTCCATGACGCATGTGCGGCAGTGATGTGCGCGGAGCCGCAGCGTGCACGCTCGCGGCGCCTTGTTACATATGATAGACTGGATGAAGGTTACTCACGCACACGCGCACACACAAGTCTCCTTTCCTCCTGCGTCTCTGCGTCTCTGCGTCTCTTCGTATCTTTGTCGCAGACTCTCACGCGCTCATGTCGCTTTGTTCTCTCCTCGCGTGAGAACGTGATTCCGGGATGTGTGCGCGTGTCACGTAGAGCTCGAGCTGCAGTCCTCAGCCGCGCGCTCTCCGGTTTTATACCGCGATGCGCAGGCCCAGCCTCCGACCAATCAGCGACCAACCCACCGCCGGCACGCCCCGCCCCCTTCAGGCGCCGTGTTGTAAAGCGCAAGGATCGTCTATGGCGGCGAGATGCTGGAGACACGAGTGTGGCCGAAGATAAGGAAGCCGAGAGCATAACTTGTCGTTAGGGCTGGGTTCGAACCTGTGCAGGCAGGGGCCCCAGACTCCCAGGGGCCCCAGACTCCCAGGGGCCCCATACACGAGAGATTCCCTCCATTTCATTGATGTCTGCATAATCTAATCAGAATCTGTGTATGTATTATATAAGCATAGATATCTATCTATCTATCTATCTATCTATCTATCTGTCTGTCTGTCTGTCTATCTATCTGTCTATATATCTGTCTATCTATCTGTCTGTCTGTCTATCTGTCTGTCAGTTTTATTTTGGTCATATTATATTAAAAAATTCAATTCTAATTTAGTAAGAAAAAATATAATGTTCTTTGGTGATGGTGGTCGGGTCTGGAAATGCAAACAGAGTGAGGCCTCTTGACTTTCTTCTCCTCTCTGATGGCCAGACCGTCCGTGAGGCAGAGCCCTGAACAACAGGAGTTTGGTCAATGTTTCCAGAAACCTCTTTCTGTGATGTTAGCAGAATAATGTTTATACCCTTTCATCTGAGGGTTGGTTTTCTTTTACCTTTATTTCTTAATAGCGTTTTTTTTACTGTTGCTGGGAAACGAGAAAGTAAAATGCACGCAAAGTAAAATGTTTGTCGTCTACTGCAGATAATTCCCGCCTGTGTGGAGTGAATCTATTAAATACTTTGGTCCAGGTTAAACTATCTCAACATCTGTCGGATAGAATGCAACGAAATTAGGTACAAAAATTCATGTTCCCCAGAGGACGCACCACCGAGCTTGGTGATCCTCTGCATGTGGTTCCAGAATAATTTTTCAAGTTTTCAAGTATTCTGTGAAATATCCTGATGTCGACACTAAATTTGATTAAAAATAAAACATTCATGTTCTCCAGAGGATGACCCTTAATGATTTTGACGATCTTCTGCATGTTGGTCCAGAGCAATCAGCAGTAAAATATTTCAACGTCGATTTAGTGTGGCATTTAAGTTATCAAGATCATTCATTCTCTCCGGAGGATGAACCTCACTCACTGGGGTGATCTCCTGTCTTTTCATCTCAGACAAACAGCAGGTTTACATGTTTGCTCTGCTTTGGTTTTCACAAAAACGTCTCCACAACTTCTGGATGGATTGTTGTAGAATTAGTGACATGTATTCATGTTCCCCACAGGATGATTTCAGATAAATTAAATGATGCCTTTTCATCATCAGGTTTAAAATATAGTACTTTTGTTTCTATACCTGTGATATTAACTTCCTTATTGTTATTTATTCAGCAGGGACAGTTGTACAAATGTTGGACAAATGTTACTCATTTTTGTGAATCAAAATATTATTCTTTATTTGTCATTTGTAAAGATTTTGAAGCAACTTTGTGCGTTTGTATTAAAAAGTTACATAAGAAGGTTGAAGGTTAAGTTGTATTTTATTTTTCTATATATTAGTATTATTATCCTTACACTTAAGTATTGCATGTTACTCATTATTACTAACTGATGCCTATGTTTGCCTAGGGTGCCTATTTATTATCTTATGACCTGGATATGATTATTAAAGTTTAAATATCTTATCACAATGGAATATAGTGTCGGTTTGTTTATTTTCATACGTCCCGTAATCATCTTGATTTTGACATTTTCCTTCTGGTGTCCCAGTTGCATTTGACACAACTCTGAACTCTCAGCGGCTCTGGTTTCTGGCTCTTTCCATCATGACGTAACAAACTGGCCGCTCACCGCTGCGTTGCTTCTCTCATCGCTCACGTTTCTCATTGGCCAAGGTCGCCGCAGTGAATCTCAGGGAGCCAATCGGTGGTGAGAGCATATAGACTGGATGTATGCGCAGGAGGTGGGTGAGCTTCAGCATGACGTCACTGCGAGGTGGTTAAATGTTCCCAGTCTGAGATCTGCTCTTCAGGGAACTTTTATTTATTAACTAGATTCTAGATCATTTATTATTTTTATCACGAAAATAAAGTATCACTACATAAATAAAATGATTGACCTCGTCCTGCAAGTAGGAGCCTGAATGTTCTCAGTTTCCTGCAATCTTCTGTTTGTGTGATAGTAAACTGTGGCCTGTTGCTGAGGGGAGAGATACTTAGTGCAACTTTCAACTTTCATCACGACAATAAACCAGGATTATTAAGGGATGGAACTCATCATTGATCCTGTATATAACTTATATAACTCTGTGGACATATGGACAGAAGGCCATGTCACTGTGTGCGCAGAAGCTTTGCGTTGATCCAGTTTGTCAGGTCCGACTGAGCTTCACATGTCCCCGTAGAGAGTGTCCTCTCCCTTCTGAACACAGGCCGCCTCACATGTCACGGCTACGCATCAAAAGTGTGACGAAATTACAGGTTTGCCTCGGACGATTTCTTCCACAACACCTCGGAGCATGAACCTGGGCGCCACATTTATTCCCACGTCCCATTCATGGAGCCAATCCCAGGTGACAATGGGTAGAAGATGGGACACGGGCCGCTGGCGTATCGCAGGGCCGACAAACAAGCATTCACACTTTAGAGCCATCATCTGCATGTCTGTGCGTGGTGGGAGGAAGCCAGAGCATCTGCAGGAAACCCACACGAATGCAAATCTTTCGTGTTGCAGGAAGGCACCATGACTTTGAAGAGTGGGTCCTTTAAACTTTAAGTGTTTCTACTTTCAACAGTGTTAAAGTTTGCAACATCCTTTGTGATGGATGTGTGACGATGAACGCACAGAAGGGCGTCCAGGCCTTGGTTTAGTTCATTGGAAAATCTGTCGCTCCACTGTAGGCAAACGCGTGAAGTTTCAAATCAGCCGCTCAATCTGGTCCTGGCGTGAAAGCGGAGTGTCGAGGTTTCTAAAGGTTCCTTTGGGACACCAAGCGCCGCTCAGAGTCACCGTGTAATCCCATCCAGGAAGCCCTCCTTTGTCTGTGTGTGAGCGTTGCAGCGGCGACGTCACTGGGATGTGCTTCCAACTGCAGAGATCACAGGCAGAGGATGAACAGATCAGGGCCGGACAAAGGGTTAAAAGCACACAAAGCATTCCTCCTCTGCCTCTTTTCCACGAACAGGCGGAACATTTGAACAAGACAGAGACATAGAGAGGACGAGCGGGGCCAGGACACACAAACTTCACACAGGCCAAAGAAAACAGCAACGGGTGAGACATGAAATCAATGAATGTGGGTTTTTATGGGCTCATCGCTCTGTGCAGGTCTGTACCGTCTCCTTTTGGGATGAGCTGTCGGATCACATCTGAAATCAAATGTGTCAAATCAGATTATTCTGTTTGCAAACTGACGTGTAGCCACTGTGTGTGTTTCAACCGATTCGTCCAAAAACGGCCTCTGTGCTTTTACAGGAAATAATATTGACTGTTATTCCTCTTGATTAAACATCCACTGGCTAATTCGCTCATTAAAAAAAAAAAATGTTCTTGTTGGGAGTCGGATGACTTTTGAAAAAGAGAAAACATTGTAGAATAATATATGTTATCCATTGATTTATTATAAAGAAAACCAGTCGCTCGTAGCCAGACTGAATATAGGCGTCAGAAACAGGTGTCAGTTATCAACCTCTGACCCCATTCATGCCTCCTCCTCCTCCTCCCTCCTCCTCCTCAGTCTTGGCCACTCCTTCCTGTAGACGGTACAGTGTGTTGACACTGAGATTAAGATATTACATAAATAAGATTGTGTAAAAGTTTGTGTGTGCAGGGATGCTGACTGATTAGCGGTGATGTAACACATCGTGGCTGAAACCACATTATGGCCAGAGCTGGGATTAACAGCTTGTAACGGCAGCAGCAGGTGTGTGATTATTCATTTATTTGATCCTAGTACGTGTACGTCTCTGGTTTTTTATCTTCAGATTGTTGTTTTCTTTATTTCTGCTTTAGTCGCTTGTTAGAAACGTCTTCACCTCACTTGTGGTGACACCGGCTGAGGATCTCCTGCTGTCGTCTCACATCAACTCCTCCAGACTTTCTGCAGACTTTTTCCTCTGTATAACTCTGTGGGCTCTAAATCCGACTTACACCCCATTTCCCGTTCCCACTCTGCCACATCAAGTCAAGTCAAAGTTCATATATCAGGTTTAAAACGGCCACAGTTGAGTTAAGCACTGAACAGGCTTAAAACAAAAGCAAAAAAAATATCAAAAAACAGAGCAAAGAGCGTAAAAAGCAATAAAACGTTTAACATCGTTAAATAAAAAATATTGCACAGTAACAGATTAAATCAAATTCAGCTTGAATTGAAAGCCAGTGAGAAGAAATGGATCTTTATCTGTGATGTATATGTTTTCTAACGTCTATTGGTTCACTGGAGGCAGAAACCTGTTTCTGGAGATGCTTGCAGGTGATCTGCCAAGTGGAAGATGTAAGAGAAGAGAATGACTAACACAACCTCTTAATCCTCTTCTCCTTTGTTCGGTTTATTGGCCCTTGACAATCAATGTCAAGGGGCATTTTGCCAAAGAACAAACCTGTGCCAGTGCTTTTAAATTGAATGTCTTCTTCTTAACAAGCCCCAGAAATGGCTTCAGGGTTTTTTGATTAAACCTGCCGACGGACAAATGACAATGAACTTTAATGTGATAATCAATAAAATTTTAATCAACACATACAATCTTTATTTTATTTCCTCCACCAAGAAAGGTTATGTTCCAACGTCTGACATGTGACTGACAGCAGACGCCTCAGAGAGGTCAACATTCCTTCATCGCTGCCGAGTTCATGTCGAAACTCAGCTGTTGATTCTCCTGTTACGAATAATTTGACTTTTAATTTGGAGGCGGGTGAATCAACCACAGGACACATCTTAAAATGAACTCAACCAACTGGGTTTATTGAAGTGAAAGATGTGAAATTAAATTCAATCACAGCTGAGCAGTCCCCACGCTGTATACGCCTTTTCCCTCTGAGGCCTCCTTCCCTGGTCTGGTGTGGTGTCCTTGAAGCCCCGGGCGGAGCTTCAGAGGAGACAGGAGAGGACAAGGAGCCCCGGGAGCGTGTTGAGCAGAGACAGATATATGCATACACATGCATGGAAATGGACACGATGGTCCTGTTCCTCATTTTCCACCCCGGCTTGTGGGAACTGAACTTAAGAGCGTTTACACCTTTTCAAACACACATTAAAACAAGCAACCTGAACGTGAGCAGAAAATCTCTCCTTTAGAAAAAATGCGCAATGAGCTGAAGTGTGGTTAGCGTCGTTCAGCTTGAAGACGGAAAGCACAGGAAGGTTTCAAGGGAAATTACTTGAGCTCGAGCAGAATGAGGAAGTTGTAGTTTCTGTACTTTTGCAGTGTTTGTCTCTGTCTTTGCTTTGCAGCTCAATGATTTCATGTTTGAGGTTTTCATGCACCTGCCTTCACATTAAATGACTCAAAAAAAGCCGCCCAGTTCCTTTTAGACGAGTGTTAACTGGTTTCCAAAAACTCTTAACCCACGGTGGGTTTCTCCCTAGTGTTGTCAGTATTACACAATGTATGTTATGATTTGAACTGAATGTTTGCAGCTGTAAAGACGATTCTCCTTTTTCTTCACCGCGAGACGTGGACCCACACTGACTCGTCCTTTACTTCAAATAATAAAATATTTATTGGCCCAAACAATGAAAGCACGTCGTTCTGCAGCTTCTTTTCTTTCGAGGACGGCTACAAATCTGTTTGGGGCGATTTTTAAACAACATCACACAAAATGGGACAAACACACAAACCAAAACCTTCTCATTTGATTTGTCTTTTTTCCCCTCCGGCAGTTCCACTTTTATTTGTTTCCAGTATTTCAATTGCAGAAAGGAAACAGTCTCCCTGAGTGATTATTGAACATTTATCTCTGTTCGTTTGACGTTTTCTTCTTCCCTCTGTTCCAGCTTCCTTCCCTCTCTGCTCCGTCCGTCCCTGACACATCAACATTTGTGTCGAGTCCGAAGTCCGTTCTTTACTCTTTTACTTACAGTCCATGTTCCTCTGACCGTGAAGTTAGTGATTAAGAGGCCGAAGTCTTCTATTCTTCTGTTCTTATTACGACCTGCTCAACAAAAAGAGCATTTTTCACAAACAGCTGGTTTTGGTTTATTAGGATTTCTCTTAACTTTACTGTCAATTTTTACATATTGAGGTAAAAAGAAAAAACATGTAATGTAATTTGTAATATAACAAAAAGTAGAAAGTACAGTTTGTTAAGACGACTTAAGGTAATTTTTTTGTTTCCATTATAGATTTTTAATACTTTCCAATAAATAATAAGCATCTGTTTAGGAGAATACTAATTGGATTGATTTACATTTTAAATCTAGATGCCATGAGTGCAAGTGCAGGGCCCGGAGTTATATCTGCAGTTGATCCATCAACAGGAACTTGGCAGCATCTGCATTTACCTGCGAGAGGAGAGAGATTTGCATGAAGGAATGTTAAACCTCCCGGTTATAAAACCAATAATCCACCAATCAGCTTTTAAAGATTCAGGAAAACTTCCTGCAGTAGAGTTTCGAATTGGCCAACTGCTCACCAGGGGTTTGAACACCACGTTCCCTGTGTAGACGGTGGGACAGAGGTTGGCACCGTTCCTCATGTTGCTGAGTGGATGTAGATGTGAATCTGGTGTGAAGGATTGTTCACGTTGGCTTTATACTCTATATGCAGGTGTAACCCACCTCTCAATGTCAACTAGGATTGGCTCCTGCTCACCACCTGCGACACTCAGCAGTGTAGATACTGGAGGGATGGCTGGATGGAGGGATGGATGGAGGGATGGATGGATGGATGGAGGGATGGTTGGATGGATGGATGGATGGATGGATGGATGGATGGATGGATGGATGGATGGATGGATGGATGGGATATGTTTGGATGGACGGACACATTTCAGAGTCTGAAGTACGTTTCTTTTTACTGTTTTTTTAATGATCCATGTGTATTTTAATGTGTATTTAATTAAGTATTAAGAGCTGAAGTTGGTGTGAATAATACTGAAACCCCCGAACGTCTCTTTGAAGAAGTGACTACCAGACAAACTGCTCTTTGTCGCACAACACACACACACAACATGTCAGCACACATGGACACGTCTAGACACGCTCGCTCACATGTTTGACCCTGGGATGCCGTGTCAATGAGAGGAGGTCTAACACACACACACACACACACACACACACACTCACACACACACACACACACACGTTGCTGTTTCCATAATCCCTCCGTCTGCTGAACTCGCTGACCCCAGAACTTCAACACCGATTGAATTCAGAACAGAGATGAATAACGAATTCAATTCTTTAAACCTTAGTTTTAACCTTTTTAAATCAGATTTCTTTGTAAACTTGTATCATGAGCTGAAGGTTTAGATGTAAAAGTCAGAGCTCTGATGAGCCAGTCTGCAGGTTGTACAAAATCTTGTTTAGCCTCTTACACAGAAATGAGTTTTCACCCGGTTTCCTCAGTTTAAGCCTCTTTGCAGAGTTCACAGATTTATACTGAAGAATGAATTGAGTTCCCAGAGAGAATTATGACGTCCTTTAGGTTGTTTACCAATAAAAACCTTTTTCCTTTGACTACACAGAGTTCTAAAAGGCATCTGCCATTTGAAATATTCAATGTCTAGTGATGAAAAACCTTCTTTCACCCTCTTTGTCCTTTTTCTTGAACTTGATCTTGATTCTTTCCTACAATGTTTTTTTGGCTCGATGATTTGATTTCTAAGAAAGAGACGATCAACTTGTTCAGAATTGAGTTAAGATGAATGACACAAAAACAACTAACTGCATAATCTACTTTTAATAATCTGCATTTTGCTTTTTTTTAATAAATCATTTCTGCAGACTTCACTTGTTCTTATTTCATTTTTTTGATCCTCCTATTTCAGAAACTACAACAAAGACCCATTGATCCCATGATGGTGAAATAGCATATGACTTTACACAGGATGGGAAAGTATAAAGTTCAGACATGTGAGCCGCTGACACAGTGACCTGCACTTTTATTATTTGCTTGTTCATCCTGTTGCTGAGCTGCAGTTATAAAACACTGAGGAATCTCAAACCATCTGAAATCACAGTTATTCCCATTTGGTTGAATAAACACAAAATATTCTTTGTTTTAAGATCATTTTAGGCATATTTCATCCAAAGCAACCTCTTCAGACACAGACTGCATAACCATCATGTGTATTATGTAAAAATAAAGAGAAGAAGTGCTGTCACTTCATGTATATCTTAATTGTATTAACCCCCAGTTTAAAGAGTGGGAGTAGCAAGTATTTTTAATTGTATGTTCTTTTTGAAATTCTCCGTGTCGCCTGGAGAAAACTCAAATGAACCTGATAAAGGAAATACATGTTTTTACAGAAATACATGTTTTTAAGAAACTTATTCCACAGAACAAACATGTAAAGTGGTGTTTGTCATTTAATATTCAAGAAGCTTTGAACAAACACCAATAAAGCAGAAGGTGAGTGAATGATGGGGCTTGATACAAGAAGAAACACTGATATCTGCAGGTTGAGTGAAATGTAAATGATCATCCATCCATCCATCCTTTATCTTTTCCTCTTATCCTGAGTTCACACCTCGTGCTGGAGGAAATCATATTATCGCAAAACTATGACAATCACAATAAATAACCACAGGAATTTGATGAAGGACGTTTATTACTTTTTTCGACTGGTTTGGTTTTTCATTTTCATTTATCGTCCCACAATCTCCTCACGTTATTTCTGCAGTGGTAGAAAAAGGATAAAAGCATCACCACTGTCAGGAAAGAATCGCTGTTCAATTAAAATTATTACAATTCAAAATCCGATGGTGAAACTTCAAAAGAAAGAAAGAAACAAAGACTGTTCAGCATCTGGTGAACAGGAAATGTACCTGATAACAAGGTCCTCGCTGGAGCCCAATAAACCTGACAGTGTGTGTGTGTGTGTGTGTGTGTGTGTGTGTGTGTGTGTGTAAACAGAAGTTACATCCTGTAATAAAGTCACATTTAAGTGCATTTTATAACATTGTGAACGTGTGAAGTCACTTGACGAAGCAGTAGCAGTGGTGGCCACCTGAAATACAAGGAAATATGTTTCTGGCCACAATGTCACAAGTTCGAACCCCCTCATAAAGATTAAACATGTCAAAACTCGTCGCATGACATGGACGAAAGAGAAAACATACACGTGCAGAGCTTTCAGAACTTTCCACAGTGAGCAGCGTTATCAGTGTCACTTCAATCTATTGAGATAACGGAGCTATAACGGTCAATCGGAGTGCCGTAAAACTTTTCCTTTTTTTCCTTTGTTGCCTGAATCTTGTCATCGTCACACCGAGCGCAGGTTTTCATCGCTGGCGCCTTGAAGGAAGAAATTCTGTCAACTGCTGAACCAAGAATACAAAATAAAATCACTGGAGAGCTCTCGCTGAGCATGAGAGGGGTCAGGGGTCGTCCTTCTGGTGAAAGTGACAAGTGATGCACGGCTCTTTTTAGGCTTCAGAATTCACTCAAGCGCATATCCAGAGAAAATCAACACCACGTCCTATATAATCACAGTCTCCACTTCCTCCCACGATCCAGAAATCAAGCTTAGCTATCAGGGAAACGAACGCTGCCATCTTGCATTCGCCAACGCACAAGCTCGACCAAGAGCTCAAGTATCTAATTAAAACCAAACTTATCAGAAACACTTTAACTTACATCAGAGTGATGAGAACTACATAAAATGACAGACACCATCTTTGACTTTTTATTTTTGCTCCATGTCCCATCTGCTAACATGGAGGAGGCGGGGTTTATGACCAGCCATCAGGGGGCGATCAAGATGCTTTAGCGTTCACTTTTGTCATGATACCGTTTCTTTATTATTTTATGTAGAAGAATTTCCATGTCGTTGAAATGTGCTCTACACATTGTGTCGCCCGTATTTAAACCCAGTCTATGATCCTGCATCCAAGTTTAACCAGTAAAGTGGATCATTGTATGAACTTCATTTAGAACATTCCCCTTCTAAAAACAACTGTTACTACTTTGAGTGTGTCTGACCCACACAATCCCAGTGTGTGTGTGTGTGTGTGTGTGCGTGTGATTGTGTTAACATTATTGTGTACATCATGTAAGTAGGGCCTCTAAAAAGAACTCACACCATGGCCGGGAAGGAATTTCAGAGAGCAGAATAAAGTGTTAAATCAGGTGACCTGGATACCGTTGTCATGGGGAGAGCAAACAGCCTCACTCCTCCGTCTCCCCCTCTCCTCACCCGGTTCTTTCTAATCTGTCTTTGTTTCGCGTTGTCGTCTCTCTTCTTCAAATTTCTGTGCACTTTATTAAATCAATCGTGTTTTACAGACACGGCTCGTTGCAGTAAACATTCGGTGCAGGATGGATTTATGTGTGAAATAAATAAACAGAGCAGGACACTGACAGAGCTCTGTTGTGTGACACATGACTCTGATGCTCTGTTACTACTAATAATTCTTCTTATTCTTATTGTTATTATTTGTCTAAAGGAGATTAGAGATTGAGTAGTTTGGGGGAACTTTACAGTTTTTCCAACTTTCCAATAGTCAAACAGCAAAATTAGACAATATTTCAACGATCATTTGCATAACAAGCAAAGAATTTACCTGGGGGGGGTGCAAGGTGGAACAATTTCAGCTTCAACCAAATACCAGATGAGAGTGCACCTTTCACACCCACACTCAGGTCAAAGGTCAAACCGTTCGTCTTTGTTTCCTGCATGTTTGACTGGACAAACCAAACCTTTTGAGTTTTATGACAACTGAAGGCTACCACAGGTTCTCTTTAATGTTCTGAAGGGGACAGTGAGGTGAGGGGTGTTCAGCTGCAATATGCAACTTCACCACTAGATGTCACTAAATTCTACACACTGCACATTCGCACATTTGTTTTCTGGTGCTTTCAGCTTTGCATTGTTTTTGTATTTGCCACATGTTTCCACATGTTTTTGTTGTTTGGTTGTGTTTTGTTTGTTCTCTTGTTGGAAGCAGGTCTTCATGTCAACAGGCTGAAGCAGACGTCCTGGATCGAATGGCTCAGGATGGAACGTGTGAATTCTTGCACCAGTGAACAGGATCAGTGTTTGAACCGAGTCGACTGAGCTCATCAGTCTGGAGTCTCGTTAGCTGCATTTCAAAGAAATTAGATCCTTTCTGTTTTGTTGGAAGCGGCGCCTGTCGTTCCACTGGGTGTGTCAGATCACTAACATGGACCTGATCACGTGACCACAACACAGTTTACCTGGAGGGGTGGAAAAAACAAAGGGCGGGGGGGGAGTGGGCGTTACATGAAGTCTGTCTTCAGGTTACATGACAACAAGCAGGTTATTGAATTGACAACACTGAGGTGTAAACGTGTGTGTGTCTTTGTCTAAGTGGGAACCATAGACTGTGTTTAAAGATGGACGACGCTTCTCCAATTCCCCCCACTACCCAGAAATTAGGCCAAAATATCTCGGGATGGATCCACGGTATCGGGGTCTTGCCGCTACAGCACTCGACCAATCAGTCTCAGCTGTCAATCATGACCTTCCCCTCGTTTATCATCAAATAACTAATTAAAACCAAACTTATCCGAAGCAACCAACATCAGTGTGAAGAACAACCTTTGAGAAAAAAGTTATATATCGTGAACTTTGGCTTTGTAGCTTGGTCCATGTCCCACCTCCTAACATGGAGGAGGCTAGATGCATGACTTGTTTAGGTTACGGTTAGGGCAAGGGGCTAGGGAAGAAAATATCCAGATAAGAATCCCTGAAACGAGCACTGCCATCTGGAGCCAATGTCTGTACAGTGGTGATAGAGGGTGGAGCCTTGGAATCAAAGTCCCACAGATAAACATACTCGACCAATCGCGATAAACTACAACAGTGTGTGTGTGTGTGTGTGTGTGTGTGTGTGTGTGTGTGTGTGTGTGTGTGTGGGTGTGTGTGTGGGTGTGTGTGTGTGGGTGTGTGTGTGGGTGTGTGTCATTGTTCCAAGTAAAGACCCAACACCTGTTGCACAGGATTAACAGCGCAGAGACAATGGAAAGACACAGGACACAGGACACAGTAAATATACCACATTTACCATTTTATTCTTTTTTATTTTATATACTTTATACTTTTTATTTCAGACTTTTATTACTTTTTAAAATTATTTATTCACACTTGTTTCTGTCTACATGTTGATGTAAAACCAGAAAGTTAGGGTGAGTTTATCTCATCTATCTCAGATGGAGCACAGAGATTCCCCTGCTGCTCCCTGTGACCTGTGAATAAACTGCTGCTCCTGCTGCTCCTGCTGCTCCTGCTGCTCCTGCTGCTCCTGCTGCTCCTGCTGCTCCTGCTGCTCCTGCTGCTCCTGCTGCTCCTGCTGCCCCCTGCTGCTCTCTGCTGCCCCCTGCTGGTCACAGGTAGAAATTAAACAATTGGTCTTACAGTAATCACTTGTTACAAGGTCTGATCCTTTAAGGAGGTAAACCAATGTGTGTGATGTAGTAAACCCAGGTGTTGTGGGAACGTCTCCTCATCCTTCTTCAATGGAAAGGACCGGACAGCTGGTTACCAGCCAGACAACGAGGCAAACTGCCCACTGGTTCCCAACCACAGTTCAGAGATGAGACACTGGCCCTTTGGAAAGGTAATACTGATTTATTATGTTCATACATATATATTCATATATTCATACATATATTCATTTTCTGTGTTATTTCATGCATGACCCTCATGAAAATGAATACAGGTCATTTTTGACGCATACAAAAAGGATTTTTATTCAAAATTATTTAAAATAAGGATTTGTGATGATCAAAAACAAGTTAATTGGGGAATAATTGAAATACTGGATGATGAAATAAATTTCCTGCAAAGCCTATTGAAAATAAGAATTGATTGTTTGCGAGTTACTATTTAAAAATAACACTTCAAAGGAGAGAATGTTGTGTTGTCAGTTGGCTTTAATGTCAGTGGTCATAGATTCCTTTGATTTCTTAGACTGTTGCGAAGGGGAAAGATTTATAGATCTGAAGAGAAACAATCTCTTAGTCTCTATTGTAGGGATAGCACCGCCTACTGCCAAAAGCAGGTAATCCTCCTTTTACAACTTTAATTTGATTTACATTCAATTTTGCCTGCACGGTGCCGCTCGCAGCTCTAGTATATAAAATGTGTTTGTGTGGATGTAGCCTGACTCTGGCCTCTTCCTCCGACAGGCCCTCAGTGCAGAGACAGACAGAGACAGAGACAAGTGATAGTTCAGGTGAGCATCACTTCAGGTAACACATCTTCTGAACTATGATATTATACAGCTGGAGAGGACAGAAACAAAAAGCTGGACCGGACACTGGGTTAGACGGCTGACACACATGTATCTGTATTTTATTTGTGTCTAAAACTAACTGCTAATAGCATGATTCATTAGATGAGGAGTAACACATTGCTTTTATACATCACCCCCCAATTTAGCTGCAGCCTGTTTATATTCTTAAATAAGATATTGAAACAAGATCCTTTTTGTTTCTTTATTCCAGCAAAAAACACTAAATAATTGATGCCTCCCTGCAGCTCATTGCACAGCGAGCCTCCGCCCACCACATGCTCGTCATTTTAAATGCAGTCACTCAAGTGATGTTCAGCTTAAAGTTCGGCTTTCTTCTTCCTTTCCTCCAGACGAATTAAATGTGAGGACATTTAGATGGGACAGTGTCTCTGAGACCAGCTCTCATTTAGTCTATTTTTAGAACGTTGAAGCAAACATGTGCAGTTTGATCCAGTTTTTGGGGGGTTTGGGTTTGAGACATATAATGTGTATGTATGTGTAATATAACAGTTTAGTATAAAATAGATGTTATTGTTATTAGTTTGTCGGCTTTTTGCAGGAACATCAGGACTTTAGAATTGTTCAGACAAAAAGTACAAAAAGCCTTTTGAGCCATCTCATGAATCCAGAAGAAGAACAGGGCAGAATTTCTTTTCTCAAGTGAATGTAATTAGACAATCTATTAATGACATGTAGTGATATCTGAGTTCTTAGAATGAATTGCATATTAATGGTTTTCACCCCACACCACAGATCAGCCATGCAACGCTTCGGATCCAAGGAGTCACAGGACGACATAAATGGCCGTACCTTTGTGGAGGTGATCAGGGAAAGGTACAGTCCAGAGAACTTCCCGTGGTGCACAGGACCTAATATAAGGGTGGTGGTCGTGCCCAGTGCAGGTCCTCAAGGTTCCCCTTTGAAAGGTGAGTCAGGCTTTGTTAAATTAAAAGATAAAGTTATGTAACTTTCAAATGCACAAAATACACTTTACACCTTTTATTGAATACATTCAAATTACTCATCAGTCTGGACACACGTGGATATAAAGGGCAACTTGACTGGTTGGCTGGAAATACAAACACAAGGCTGCAATGTTGTGTTATGGCCATTTGAGGTTCAGTATCTTGCCCAAGGACACTTCGGCATTCATCAAACATTTTAAATGGATTTCTGTCAGTCACAAAAAGCTACTTAGCCCCTTCAGCTCCAGTTACAGCTTTTAGTCAGTTTGCCAGATCTGTACAAGTCCGACTAAGCCCCATTGCAGATTTTCAGATCTTGACAGTCCTCAGTACTTGCACACTTCCTGTCTGTTAAGTCTGGACATTTGGATTCAGTCTTGTTGCTGCATTGCATTGTGGTTCTTTGTAGGTTACCCAGCGGTAGAAAACTTTTCCCTGTGTGAACCTGCCCCTGGGTCCAACTAATCCACATTCATTCTTCTCCCCATCCTCCCCCACCTCCCCTCCAGACCGTGTGAACCTGCCCAGTGTGCTGGTGTTGGATAGCTGGGGCATCAGCCAGGCAGGAGACCAGGCGTGGATCGTGGCTTTCTGTGCTCATGTCAGGAAACTGGACTTGTCCCACAACAAGCTGCAGGACTGGCATGAGGTGCAGTTTATTAAAGTTGTTTATTCCCATTAAAAGAGTAAAAGATCAAAAGCAACGATGAATTGTCAGCGCTTAAGTATTAGTCGTATAATAAAAGGATAGAAAACAGACAGTCCCATCCTGTATGTGTTAGCAGAGGTTGTTTTTGTGATGAAGAGATAAAGATCCTGATAAGCAGTAACTGTCTCTGATTACACCATTGTCCACTAAGTAAAGTCCATGTTGTGGTTTTGTGTAAATTAATGGTTTCTAAAGCTTCTGGACAAATTAAGACAATGTTATTATTTTTGTTTTCAGATCAATAAAATTGTCTCCAACACCCCAAACCTGGAGTCCCTGAACCTGAGCTACAACCCGCTGGCAGGAATAACTCTCGAGCCATGGTGCACCAAAGCCTTTTTCCGGGTCCGTAGTCTCGGCCTCAACAACACCAAAGTTTCCTGGGACACCGTGCTGCTGCTCATTCGGGAGATACCTGAGTAAGAATAAGGCCAAACAGTGCCCCTTAAATTCGGCACCAAATCATCGTATATCATCATTTTCAATTGGACGTAGTTCTAAATCTATGGAAGATACACATTAAGTGTTAAAAGTACTAACTCGTAATGTTAAAGGGAAATGAAATGTTCCTGTATCTGCCCCTTTGTCCGGATCCATGCCAAAGGTTAATCGGGTTCTTACTTGGCCCATGTCCCATCCTTCCATCAGGATTCGTGGAAATTAGTTCAGTAATTTTTGTGTAATTCCGTCGGCAAGAACACAAAATCCTTGCTGGGGGTAACTTATCTGTATGAAATATGTTTCAAAAGTGGAAAACCCTTAATTCAGACTCATCTGAATACTTTCTTTTGCAGCACAAAATCAGAGAAGTAAAACAAAAAGAACTACACAAAGTACCTGTTTTAGTTGCCATTTAGTGGATCACTGAAGAGAATTGACAGTTTGTACATTCCAAGTGGAGGAAGGCAGTTTTCTGTTGGATATCTAGTCTCCACATTGTTCCTGTGTCGTCCTGCAGGCTGGAGGAGTTGTTCCTGTCCCTTAATGGCTACAGCAGTCTGAGTGCCTCCAGTGTGGCCTTTCCCAGCCTGCGCCTGCTCCACATCACTGACAACAGCCTCCAGGACTGGGCCGAGGTCCGCAAGTTCAGCTCCATGTTCCCCAGCCTGGACACGCTGGTCATGGCCAACAACAAGTTGGCTTCCATTCAGGACAACAAAGACGTCGTGCAGCGGCTCTTCCCCAACCTGCGCAGCATCAACCTGCACAACTCAGGTCGGGGGACACAGCTACTTGCCTGTTTGACATGGTTGAATATTTTACACGGTGTGGTAACTGACGGTTTGATTTCAGTAGGAAACTCTGAATTTCTCCTTGGTTTTTCATAATACAGCAAACATGCCGAGTTGTAGCATCAGCTCTAGTCTGACGTCTCAATAAATCCAGATACATTTAGCACAAGAAAACATGTCACTATCTCCTAAGAGCTTTGAGCTATGATTATGTTATTATTACAACAGATTCCTCACAAACCAGGGGAAACGATTTCTCGTGTCACTTTAGAGCAGCAGCGTTCTGACCCACAAAAGATCTGATGCCACCTGATTGCATGCATTCCTTTTTCTGTTGAGGTCACTGGATAACACAGCTGGAGGACGTTCATTAGACCTCATGCATTTCTCTCTGGAGGCACAAACACCTTAATACAACCGGTTCACACCCAAATGCATGACCTGTCCATGTTTGCTTTGTCAGGTCTAAACCGATGGGAAGACGTTGAGAAGTTGAACTTCTTCCCCAAGTTGGAGGAGGTGAAACTGCAGGGCATTCCCTTACTGCAGACCTTCACCGAAGAAGAACGAATACACCTCATGATAGCACAGTGAGTCCCAGCAGTGACCTCAGGGAGAAACGAGCTCGTTTTGTTTCTCCCTACACTCAGTAGGGCTTCACACTGAATGTGTGCACATAATGTTCACGTGCTTCTCCTCAGGCTTCCTGCAATATCATGGCTAAACGGCAGTGTTGTGACTGACTGTGAGCGGGAAGCTGCCGAGAGGTTCTTCATCCGTTACTACTTCGACTACCCTGAAGAGGAGCTGCCTGACAGGTACGCTGCACTCTCGTCTGACCTCCGGCTGCAGACGTCTTAGTTTCTTGTGTTGGTGTCATGTGTGTCTGTGTGCGTGCTTTTAAGACTGACAGCACAACCTGCTCCTAACCTCCTCAGATACCATTCCCTGGTCACCAAGTATGGGAAGCTGGAGCCCCTTGCCAAGGTTGACCTCCGACCTCGCTGCTGCGCCCAGGTGGAGGTTCACTGTGAAGAAAAAGTGCAACAGGTGATTTCAGCATTAGTTCACAATAGTTCACAAAAGTAGAATAGCTTGATTTGATAGGATATATCTCATCTAATTTTGGACAGATGGACAGACAGGCGGACGGACAGATGTCCATGTGTCTGTGTTAAAGGTTTATAGCTTTTCACCGCCAGTGGCTAAGAACAGCTGATTCACCCTTTAGAGCTGCTCCCAATATGTTTTTAGGTTTACAATGAATCACATGACTTTGCAGTTCCTCTCAGGTGTAGTGTAGCCTCTTTCAGCTCTTTGTTTTGTTTCACTCTCACCAGTCTCACCATCAGGTAGCTGTTTTTTAACCCAGTCCATACGACACAAACCCAGATATTTCATTCAGGCCCTAAAGGGATAGTTCACCACTAAGCCGATGGAGGGGTGGACAAAGTGTTTGAGTCCACAAAACACTTTGGGACTTGCAGGTGTAAACAGCTTTGCACCAAAATCTAATGCAATTGAAGTAACTTGGGGACCACTTCTTCAAAGACAACAATAAAAACATAAAAGGCCTCCTTACTGCTCCTGTGGTGTCCCCCCAAGTGTCCGTGAGCCCCGACCTTCAAATTCGACTTGAAGCAGCATCATTTACACCGTGTTTTTAGCCTCAATGTCCACTGCCGCAGGTAGCGACGCTAGTGGGCATCTACTCATTTCCTCTGAGTGAAAGTAGCATCGGTTTAATGCTTAAAATGTACAAACTGTTTCTTTGTGTGTCAGCTGACCATCCGTTTGGACCAGACAGTAGCTGGGCTGAAGAAGCAGCTGACGACGGTGGTCCAGCTGTCCACCAACAGCATGAGGCTGTACTACATCGACAGGACCAGCGTCTTCGGCCCAGAGGAAATGAAGTTCAACACCCGGGCCCTCCACTCCTACAGCATCCAAGATGGTGATCAACTATTGGTGGTACCCAAGACCAAAAGGAAAGCGGGTGTCCAACTGGCTGATTAGAGTCACTTCTTTATTGATTGATTGATTGGTTAATTGGATTATTTATTTGCTGGTTAACATGGCATTGCAGAATAATTGGAATACGCATGATCTGGATCAGCCCCACTTTGTTGGTACGGAGAGAATTGCAATTTATTTTTATACCACCGTATAAAACATCACAAACATTGTTGAGCCAACTTGTGTTATTCTCAGGTTGCTCCTACAAATAAATATATGAATCTATAGACAGATCGATAAATGTGCAATGGTACAAAGTATTCATCATTTGATATTTTAATGCTTCATAAAAAGAGGAATAAAACAATATTTACAAATGAAAGATGAATCCATCAATCATTATTAACCCTCTCTACTCCTTCCCTCTATATACTTGTCTAATAGGAACACAAATAATTGTAAGATGAGATCAAGGTAAGGAAAATCAATAATCATCTTGTACTTGTCCCACGTACAAGAAATGTTTAAAAAAAAGAATTGAAATGTTGCTCAATGTAAACAGCACATTTACACTTAAAACTCCTGAGTTCTTCTGGTACCACTGGTCCATTTACTCCATATGCACTTCATAGTTTCATTTTCACTTCTATTTTTCAGACGTAATACTCTATTGTTTTATTCAACTGTACTCTATTGTATATCGTGCTAATGTAAATCTTGGAACAAGCTGGCACAAGAGTTTCCTTCGGGATTAATAAAGTCGATGTTATCTTATCTTATCTTAGAATCGAGGATAATAATAAAAGTTTGAATCAGTCAGCAAAAATCCTCCTGAATGTGATGCAGGTCTGATCTGCAGCTGGAGAAACCACTTGTTTGAGATGATTGATGCGTCACAAGGTTTTGAATCCACTTCACTGACTTTAGACCCAAGAACTGGTTCAATGTGTTCAGTGGGTGTCAGAACATAAATATTACAGTTGTAGCAGCTAACTTTGTCTACACTTGTGCTGTGGATGAAGATGAACATCACATTTCATGACCAGTTACTGTAAAGAATCAACTGATTATAGAAGCATTCACGTAGTTTTTCTCTACATTGTAAAGATTAACTTGGCAAACAAGAGCTTCCCGGCAGCCACGCCAGCTGTAAGACGTTCAAGCTGGAAGATCGTGTCCAAAGGCGCTTTTAACTTTATTTTTCTGATAAGTGTTTCCTTATTACACACACACACACACACACACACACACACACACACACACACACACACACACACACATACCACATACCTGTTTGTCTGTTTTGGGATATTTGGGTTTGCTATTTTCTTTCCCCCCCTGTGGATCATCTCAGTTCCTGTTACAGTTCAGTCACGGCAGAGTGGTACAGGGGCAGTACATCAGGGCAGGGCTCTGCGTTAATGATTCTCTTATCATTGTTAACCCTTCATCTTAAATGTGACTGAGCAGGAAGCCGTGGTTCAGAGGAGCAGAAACATGTCTTCATCCATGTGCACGACGGCGGAGGGCGTGCTGGTGGTCACCCATGTGCACCCATTTCCCCAGGATGCTCACCAGGATGCTCCCCGGGGTGCTGGACTCCCACATTGTGTGGGCATCCAGAAGTTCAGCAAGAACCATCCAACTGTGCTCGGGGTAAGATTCAGCATCAGTGTGTGGAGACGATACACGGATTTCTAGAGTTATCCGAGGGAAATGCAACAAGATGGAAACTTACCATTTTTGTATTTATTTATAATTTTTTAATTTTCCCATCTGGATCTGTAGATGCTACTTTTGATTAGAACATTATTCCCTTGTGTTTATGATCTTTCATTTGAAGCTTTTATTGTGAATTTATTTCCAGACATTAGAGCTGAACGATCAAATTCATAAATTTCATGTGAAGGTTTTAAGCTTTTATCAAATGTCGACCAATTCTGAAGGAGAGTGAAGATTTAGAATGGCAGAAGCAGTTGTTCTGTTCATCTCTTCTGCTGTTGACCAAAATATGATCGTGTACCACACACACACACACACACACACACACACACACACACACACACACACACATTGTTATATGTTGTGTATTTAATGTAGTTTACAGGTGTAATGTTAATTTGTCAGCTTTGGAGTTACTGCGTTCCATAAAAGCTGAATGTTACTTGTGAGCAATCAGGGCTGGATGATATGGCCAAAAATTAAGATACGAATATAAATGTCACATTATTCCTTATTTCAAGTTTAAAGACTATGCGTTGTATCTCCTTACTTTACCTGCATAATGCCTAATATATCAATATATTAGATTTATGTTATTGCTATTGAAGTAAATTTGATTGTAATAAGTTCTGATATTGTTAAATCACCCAGCCTCTATGAGTAATTATCTGATTTCATATTGTTTGTTAGAAAAGCAAAATGAACGAAACAAATCAGAGAGATAAAGGTGCAGTGTGTAGAATGTAGTGACATCTAGTGGTGAAGTTGCATGTTGCAGCTGAATACCCCTCACTCAATTCACCCCTCAATTTCTGCCAATCGATCCTTTCACCTAAATCTTACACACTGGACTTTCATTCTTCTTCCTTCATCTTCATTAGTTTGTCTGAAACCTAAGTTCACTCCTTTGTTTGTGTTTGTGCCTCCAGACAATTCAGATCATGGTCGGCTTCACCGTTCTGCTGTTTGGCTTCGCCACGGCGATTCAAGCGAACACGTTTGCCGCTTCCTCCGGCCTCTGGGTCTGGGGATCTTTAGTCGTGAGTCAACCTTAATGTGCTGCTCTGTTTCAGGCTGTAAGCGTCATGTGCTGCCTTACATCCATTTGAATTCACAAAGCCTTTATGTACTGAGCCAGAACATGAAGGAGGAGTCATTGTCAATTATACTCTTTCAACACACATGGGGGAAAATAGTTATACAGCGCCCTCTAATGGTAAATCTCCTTATTGTTTTTCAGGCTTTTTGGAACTTGCAGCTTGCAGACAATGAATAGAAAATGCTGCTGTAGCGTGTTTCTGCTGCAGATGTTTCCTTTATTAAATATTTAATTATAACCTTTATTATAGGATAGAATTAAAATTAAACATTAAAATACAGAATACATACCTAGCAAGACCGAAAAAGTCCCCTTAAGATTTAATTTCACTAAAGCCAGGATTTTATTTGGATCTGCACCAAATTGCACAAACTCGTAAATATCAGTCCCCTAAATATATCAGATGTTCTTCATCAGGTTCGATGAGTTCTTTCCTGACCCCCACCGCATTGTTGTGCCAATGAAAATATGACCTGATTGGTGGAGGTAAATAAAGTGCATGCTTCAGTCCCCTTATATAAATCCTGTAAATATGTCTAAAATAAAACAAAAGTACATCTATAGTCATGAATTATTCCCTGAGAATTCTGTGAAAACGTCCAAAAATGCCCTGGTTTCTTGCAATGTTAATAAAGTGGAAAGAAAAATCCCTGCATATTCGCCTTTGTCCGGATCCAATACAAAATGTTATGGATTCTTTCTTCGCCCACGTCCCATCCTTCCAGTAAGTTTTGTGGAAACATAACCTCCTTGGTTAATAATAAATCAGGAAAGACATGTTGGTAATACGCGGATTAACAAAGGCTTTTTAGGAAACATGTTACAGGAAGTGATGTCATTGAGGTCATAAACTAAAGATTATCTATGTGCTTGTCTGTTGCAGTACATCACAGCTGGATCCCTGACAGTAGCTGCTGGGAAATATCTCACCCGCCCTCTGGTCAGTGACTCACTGTTGCTACTTCATTCTGATTCTTCTGGCCTTCCAGGTTCATGGCGGTGATGTGTGCAACGGCGCCGTTAACAAGGCTGAAAAGGCGCCGTTGATCAAAGCCAGTGACCGGTGCGAGTCGTCCCTCCAACAGCCAACTCAACGATTAATTTAGAGTCTGCGGTTAACTTAACCCCAGTCTGTCCCAAGTCGGAGTGCCAGGAAGAAACCCATGTGCTCCATCAGCGGCCAATAACATAACGACATATATGGTTGTGATCGTGGCCTAATCACCTCTGATACAAAGCCCCATTGAACAAGTCAGACAAACGTTTAGCCGGGTCGGTCGGAGAATAGCAGCACCATCCCCTCTGTCCAGGTGTCCTGACGTTGTGTCTCTCGTCTCCCTGCCAGGTGAACACTGCTCTGGCTTTCTGTGTCATTGCAGCAGTTTTTTCCATCACCGGGACCATCCTCTACTCTGTGGATACTGTAGGAGTGATCCCTCCGTGCTACGAAGAAACTACCTGCTACATTTATCAGGTATGCAGTTTGATGGTTCACACTTGATGCTTCAGTCTTACTCATCTTACTCATTATTTGATCCTTACTGTGTTAAGTTGGTCACTAAGATCTTTTTGAATAGCTCTTTGCATCTGTAATGAATTTTGGGGAATCAAAGCTTTACGAGCTTAGCAGGGAAGGGCTGTTGATTTACCTCAACTCTGTTATTCTACGTGTGTGTTCGTTGTCAGGGTTGGATGGCGGGCTTTTCGGGGGTCTTGGCTATTGTGAACCTATTAGAGGTGATTGTCTCGCTCGTCGTCGCAGGAATCGCCTGCAACGCCACTTGCAACTGCAGCGGAGAGGTGAGTCAACCAGTGCCTGAGAGCAGATCAGTGTCAGATAGATTATTCTTCAGTGCTCAACATATGATGAACTGATCTGATGCCTGCTGCACACTGGAGGATTATCGGCCCCATTTCGTGTCCGATTCAAACCTTTCGACGTTCGTGGCGGTGATGATCCGATTCTCTGTGTTTAAGTGACTTGTAAACCTGGATCACAGCAACACAACATTATTCATTAAAGCTTTTCAGCTTCCCACCCTGAGCGTGATGTCAGAGGAAACTGGACCGAACATGGTCCAGTTTCCGGTTCTCTTCCAATCTGCGCCAGCGAGGAGGTGAATAAAACATTTACATCCTGCGTCGAGGCAAATGGCAGCATGGCTTCGCGAGGAGTTAAACTTTGGTGAACTTTTCGCTTTGTTTACGTGTGACCGAGCCTTAAATAAGACTTTTGTGTCCCGCACCAGGTCGACAGTAGAAACGGACAAACTTTAGGAATTGTAACAGCAGCAAAACTAAACACAAACAAGTGCAAGCAGCTTCAGACAGCGGCAACCCACCTCCATGTTTGTTTCTATTCCGAAGTCACATTTGATGTCACCGCTTGTTTAAACGTCAAGTGTGTGTTCCTGCATCTCGACTGGATCTAGTGTGTGCGTTTTATTAAAAGATTACAAATCTGTTACACCTGTCGTTATGTTCAAATTTGAAAATCCACAAGTGTGCAGCAGACATTGGTTACAAAGACCTAGGCCACAGATAGCCTTGAACAAGATGAAGTAAATAGAAGTAAATGACGTTTAGACAATTGAACAGAACTGTAGAAGCCACAGGTGATCCAGCTGTGATCCAGCCGTGACATCAGAAACAGATGTGGCTTCTTCTCTCCTCACGTCCTGCAGCTTGTGAGGAAACATTGATTCACCCTGTGTTTTGTCTTCCAGCCGAGATCAGTTATTGTTATACCTGCAGCGTCGGGTTTACCTAAGGTACCAGCAACGGCTCTGCCCGTCTCACAGGTCAGGTCACATCTGTGAAGCCATGAGCACTTGTGGATTCTGTCTCCAACGTCAGAAGGAAATTTGAACTCTTATGTGTGTTTTACAGGTGCAGAACAATTCTAAAAACCCACAACAACCGAGAGCCACAGGTGAACCTGAGCCTCCAACCTACGATTTTGTCATCAGCTAAAAACAACCTGCCTCTTCTGCATGACCTGGCAACATTAGGACTGATACCGATCTCTTTACGTGCACGAGCCATCCAGAAAAATGGCTTTAATGTTTTCTCGCTTTCAAAACCTTAACTGACGTGTGTAAGATTTGACAACGTGTCGGCTGTTCACCTTCTGAAATGATTAAACTACATTCTTATAACTGCACTACTCCGGTTTGCACAACTCTCATCATATCCTCTGTGTGTACCATGTCGTACTGTGTTCTATGTTTTGAGTTCTTTTTACGAGAGGAAACAGAAACCAGAATGACATGTTCAGGGAGTTGGTATCGATTGAGTTTATGCCATAAAAATAAAAATCTGGATCTAGTGGATTTTATGAACCACTCGATTAATCAACGAATCATTGTAAAAACATTAAAAAACATCAGTAAATCCGGAAGACAGACCTGCTGTGATCATCTTCATCATCATCATCATCATCAGCTTGGTGCACACAGTCAACAACATGACAAACTAATCCAGCACAAAGCAGCTCTGGAGGTAGAGTAATGGAGTCTGCCGAACCTCATTTACGCTTTCAGACATTTTCTCACATAGTTAAAGTTTTACTTGTGTTTTTAACCAGAGGATTACAGTGATTACTGGTGAGAAATGAAACCTTCATTATTTGAATTAAAGGATGTTTTCTTCATCTGTCAATTCACGAGTATTTTCTTACCCTGATTATTAAAAACTCACTTATGTCATTTATCCTCGTTATAGCTTCATCAAGACTTGATGAAACTTGTCCCGAGGTCATGTTCGGGTTCTGAAATGCACTGAGGCCTGAAATAATTAGTCCAATGAGACAAAATAAACAAATACATTTAGAAAATCAAAGACGTCCTGATTCCAGCTTCACATCTGTGAGGATTTGCTTTGTTTTATATCATGAGTTGAAGTGAATTAAACATTTATTGTACAGTGATGGAAAAAGAGATGATGAAAACTTATATTGCTGAGCGATCATGTTAAATTCTGTTTACATTTTATCTTGAGATCACAAAGTATCTGAAAGCAGCTTTAGTGGTTCAGTAGACATCAGTCCAAAATACCTGGAACTCGTTCATTAGAGATTACTCACAAACACAGACTGTGTATAAAGATGGACGACACGACAGCTCCCAAAATCGGATGCTTAATATTTGTAAAACAACAGGAAGTGGAGACGTGTCGTCCATCTTTATTTATAGTCTATGCTTCCAACCACATCAATGTTATATTAGGATATAATTCAGATTTTATTTTCCCAGTGTCTGATAACGTATCAGTGCACGTGGACATACTCACGTCTAACCAGCTCCCCTGAGCATCAGGTAGACGGCAGAGATGGTGATGGCGGTGGCGGTGTAAGTAAACACAGCATTATAAATAGTGTTTGTCCTTATCCCTTCTCCCAGCGTCCTCTGGGTCTCCTCAAGACGCCTCGCCGCCGCCTCAGATTCCCACAGGTCCACTCTCTCTTCTCTCTCTGGTCTCTCTACCTGCGGCTCTGGAGCCTGGGTTTCGGCCTGTGGTTTGGCGTCCAGCAGCCCTTTCACCACAGACAATTTGCTCTCAACTCTACCAAGTCCTTGCTCCAGTTGTCCCAGGTGTGGTTGGAGGGACTCGAGCAGGGACTGTGTCCTTTGGCTAAAGATGGTGAGGTCTTTTAAGGCTGAGACAGGCACACTGGGTGGCTCTGGTGCTGGACCTCTCTGGACTTTGAGGACTGCACTCCTCGGCGTGAAGGCGTCATTCAAAGTGACCTTGAGGCTGTCAATGAGAGCTCGGAGCTCGTCCCGCTGGGAGCGATGGTTTCCTGCCTGGACTTTGAGAGCTTCTTGCAGACTCTCTGGACCCTTCTGGGCCTCCAGCAGCAGATTCTTCAGCTCCTACAGATGAAAGAAGTGCAGATGCATCAGCTGAGCGAAGATCAAAACACACTGAAATCCTGGTGAGGTGCTCGTACAAGGAAAATATACAGCAACTTTCATTAACCCTCCTCACCTGCAGGCGGACACGGTTGACATACGTTGATCCCATGACCCCGATCAGGGCTCCCAGCACCGAGCCAATGATGGACCAGTTCTTGGTCCGTTCGGCTCTTGTCCTCTCCTTTTCGTGGCTCCCTCTGACGGCTGCTGAAAACAAATTGAACTTCTCCCTCTCCGAACCCTCAGCATTCTCGTACACTGTCCGGTGACGACGCTCCTCCTGTGGTCAGAAGGAAGAGAGCGAGAGAGAGAGAGAGAGAGCGAGAGAGAGAGAGAGAGCGAGAGAGAGAGAGAGAGAGAGAGAGAGAGAAGGACGGGGGGGTTATAATGAGTTAAATTCAACCAACCTGTCAGTTTTAACAGATGTCTTTGGAATACACATGATCACTTAGTAGCTTGTAAGATACCACTTATAGAATGAATGTACTCCCACTTCTTCTTCCGACATCCAACTACGTTCATCTTCAACACAGTGAAACCTTAGACAACCTCACAGGAGCATTTTCAGTCACCTGAACTAACCTGCAGCAGTTTGTGCTCCAGTGTCGCCAGCTCCAGGTAATGAGCCTCCTCCCTGGACACTCGGTCCAGCCGGTCGCGGACCTCCTTCAGTCTGACCTGCAGGGCCTCCAGGCTGGCATGTGCCTCACGCACCATCCCTCTGGCCACCATGAACGCTGCCTCAGCCTAGAAGAAACACATACAACCACATACAAGACATGTAAAGAGTGGTGGAGATCCCCTCTACAAATTGCATCATACACATGCTGAAGAATAAAATCACTCTAAAAATCACCCTGTATTCACCGCACCAGACTTTTCTTTGGGATTGAGACACACAAACCTTGTCTGAATCAGGCTTAAAAAGGGACAATGCATAAGAATTCAACACCTGTCAAATTCATATTCCAAACAAATAAGGGGCAGCAAATAAACAGAAAGCCGGGTGTGTCCCCCTGTCATCAGAAACATGGAACCACCCTCTTTGGTCCCTTCTGTTTTGAAGAGGTGATGATTCATGGTCATTTTGGAGGCTCCAGATTGTGATGTTGTTAAATTGTAATGAGTTATACATAGAGCTGTGTGCCATATTTGAGCTAACCCATTTACATGAGAGTGGGTCAACTGTGCTTGAGGGTTGAGGTGCATCTTGCTGTCTGCTGACCTCAGTGACGTTGGTCTGAGCCTCCCGGACCTCGTTGAGTCCGACAAACTCCTCGTACCTCTCCCACCAGTAGTTGACTGAGGCAGTGGCCGTTTGAGCCGACCTCTGACCCCACTGTCGCCCCAGCTCACCTGCATACTGGAGGAGGGGGAGAAAGCTGTGTTTCAGGTTGGTTCTGTGTTTCTTTGCAGTAGTAGATGATTGTTATTTTTTAATACAGTTTGAATAATTCATTTTGGCAGTGATGTCTAGGATTTGGAAAGTTTGTATAAAAGAGGAAGTCCTTCCTGTACCTGTAGGGCAGCCAGGGCCCGCTCCTTCACCACCTCAGCTCCACCCTTCCCCTCAGGAGGTGCAGGGTTAGAGGGTGGTGGGGAGCTTGGCTCATGATGAGCACTGTAGGTTCGGACTAAAGTAGTTCTGCCACACAGAGATCCAGAGAGGGAGCGGCGGGACAGGCAGCACGAGCCATGAGCCCAGCGACAGAGCTGTGCTCCTCTGTACCTGAGGCAGTAAGGATAACGTTAATCATTAGGTTCTGCTGTTTGTACATAGAAGCCGCCATAAAGCTCATGTCTGCCCTGTACACGATTAAATTATATAGAAGTACCTCATGGAGAAGAGCAGCAGTCAGAGGAGCAGCTGGAAATCTGTCAGTGCTTCACACTCTATCTAGCTACAGAGCTCAAACTGGAACAGGCACCTGTGAGAACAAAGAAACAATTAGATGATTGATAAACTACAAACTGTTCATGTCGCTGTTGTGTCAGATCTCACGACTGAAAGTTTTAGGTCAGTAAAATAGACAATACTGATTTTCATCAATATTCATCAGGTTTCACCTGCTATGCGATATTAACCTTTTGTCAAAACAATAAATGACGTTGCAGCTGAATACGATGTCATACAAATAATGTGCTTTAATGTCTTTTGATTTCAATAACTAAATTAGTAATTGCTACCAACAGCGTTCTTATTAACACTTAAGTGTATCGTTGAACTGAAGCTTTGTTTTGAAAATCCCAACCCAGAGATGACACTGAGAAGATCAAAACAGCACGAGGAAGAATAAATTACCCTGCTGCCAATATCAATCCAACTTAAAATAGACAAAACAAATAGAAATAAAAACAGTGAGATACCGTTACATTCATTTAAAGGCTATAAACTATTTTAAAAACAGGACAAGAAATGAAATGGGATGAAAACACAAACTCATAATGTTCACAGACAGAGAGAAGATGTGACATATTAACACCTGCCTCTAAAATATATTTGTTAATTAAATAACACAACTGATCCCAAACACAATGTTACAACTGAACTAAGTGTACGACCTACATACAGTGGAATGAATGACACACACGTCTCTAGACACTGTGAACTGTCCTCACCATTGAACAGTGAAATTCGTGCCTCGTGATATTATTAAATGAATGATCAGACTATAGAATAATGATGTTCACAAGGTGTTTACCTTGTTACAATGCATGTTGTCACCAGATCTCTGTTCTTGCCCTTGCTTCATCCCCAACTAGCCAGTTAGCACGACGCTGCTAACAGCTAAAGTGGCTTTTCCCGGCGTAAACCTCCCGTGTCGTGGTTTCACAAATCCAACGCGGTATTAAAAACGAACGTACCTGCTTTCGTCGATGTTGTCACCGCGCACATGACACTCGGATTCAGCTGCGTTGTGGCTAACTGGTTAGCATCTCCGAATGGAGACGACTAGCAGCCGGGCGAGATTTCCTATCAGGCGCGCCACAGTCATTCTACTTCCGGTTCGGAGGCCACTGGGGTCCTGACAGCGCGGATTAGAGCGACAGCGTCTTCGTCCACTCGCAACACAAATACGCGTCCATTTCTTCCCTCTCGTCGAGTGCAGCCCGGTTGAAACATGTCTGGCAGAGAAGGTGAGATGTTGCTTGGCACGAGGCTCAGTTTAGACTCAACGGAACATGTTTGCCATTGTTTCTGTTTAACGGTTTACGCGTGCTACACTGGCGGCTGCAGCTAGCTGTTAGCCGCTAGCTGTTAGCCGCTAGCTAGCCCGAAAGCGTGACGCTGAGAACCATCTTTTTCACGTAATAAACCCCCCAAACCCTCCGCGTTAACAATTTGTGCTGCCGGTTAATATACAGATACAACAGATACTGTGTTCAGTGAGTGGATCGTGGCTCCTGTGCTGTCTTCTGAGGGAGATGCGCAGCGTGACATGTCGTTTAGATAAATAAGCCAATCAAAGTTTACGTCATTTTAACAGCTCGCGTTACCAACAGCTATAATAGCCGTATGTTCTAATCAACTGAAATGACCTCATCGATGTGCACCAGTGACGTCGAACAATACCGTGCTCCTGATGTGCGTGGAATTGGAAATCCACGCCTTCGATGTTTAAATCGTTATTATTTCCAGATTGTGCGCTAACATTCACTTATTGTTTTCCTCAGGAGGCAAAAAGAAACCACTGAAGGCCCCAAAGAAACAGTCCAAGGAAATGGACGATGTGAGTTTTCCTCTCAGGCTAAACTGTCGCTCCACGACGGTTGTACATGATGAATAATATACACAGTACTTGTATTGTTTACAATTTGCCAGAAGGATTATAGAAAGCCCTCACTTGTTCACAGAGCTCCGTCTTGTGTCCGTTGGATATGTGTTTCAGGAATATGATGAAGCTGTTTTTGTATTAACTAATGGTTAAATGAAAATGACTGCTAGTTGTAACCCAGATATAAGGGCGCCATGGGACAGGCGTGAAGTCAGAGGACTGTAAGCTTGCGTTGTGTCTGCAGGAGGATGTCGCCTACAAGCAGAAGCAGAAGGAAGACCAGAAGGCTTTGGATGCACTGAAGGTCAAAGCTGCAAAAGGAAGTTTAGGTAAGAACTAGTTAGAGGTAGATGAGAAACCGTGTCATTATAGCTTCTTTTAAGTTGTTTGCATGAACAGACAGTGGAGAGAAGAACAACCATAGCAACCTGATCTATGAACATATGATCTGAACACGTGTCACATGGTCATTTATACGTGGTATCAGGCACACCAACAAATTGGAAGCAACCCACCCTCATAAAACATGAAACTTCCAAATGATCATGATGTAATTATCAATATTGTCTTTATCAATCATGTTGCTCTAGGCTTCAGTGTTTGTTATTTTAATGTCGTATAAATCATACAGACTGAAATTATGCAAAGAAGTTTTATGAAATTTTTCAGATTGGAGGTTTTGTTAACTTTCCCTTTTTCCCCTCCAGCTGGCAGCGGAATCAAGAAATCGGGCAAGAAGTAAAATCTGAATGTGGCAGTGATGTTCATCCCCCCCCCCCCCGGCCTCGCTTCCTGCGTCTGTGGCGTTTGAATGCTCGCTGAAAGACTCTGTGCTCTGTTAAACATGAACCCTGTCAAACTCAAAACGGGCCTTGGTGTTAAGCTGCTCCAGTGGAAATGTGTAGAAAAAGTCTCATAATTTTGAGGATATCGGGGACGGGAATATCTGTTGCCAATCTGACCTGGTACACGCATCATGACGCCCTAATATCGTGAAATTAGAAGTTCCACACTGTGATATTTGTTGTTGAAAACACTTCCCTCAGTCACACACACTGACCAAAAACCTGCAAATGCAGTTTAGAAGTGGAAATTTAAACAAATTCAGATTCTGACCCATTCGCTGTATCTTGTTTTGTCTCCAAGTTAAACTCAAATCACCCTCTTATTTCTTCAGTTTTTTTTTTAACAGGGAGATACCAATAAAGTTTTTGTAATTACTTCTTGTTTTAAGTTCTTTTGTCAGTTGTAAATAATTCTTCTCCAATCTCAACCATCACAATGTGAGTAAAGTAACAGCAACAAGGACAAATTTCTGTTTAAACTGAAGTTATGTCACGAAATCGGCATTCAAATTAAAAAAATTTCCATAAAAGCAGCGACACGTTATGAGCTAGTACAACAGATTCTATCAGACCATAATTTAATAACCTAGGATTTCTCATCAGAATATAGGCCACTACTAAAAAACTCATTTTCTAGATGTCTACCTGATAGTGCTATAGCTAAATTTAAAGAAATAATTACATTTAAACCCATATTATCCATCGATGTAACCAATGAATTCTTTAAAACCCGAGCTCCACTGAGATTGACCATCTTGTCGATAGCTCTGTAAAGTCATTACGATTTACATTAGACTCCACAGCGCCTCTAAAGAAGAAGCGTGTAGAACATTGTGAATTAGCTCCCTGGTATAATTCCAACACATGAATTAAAACTAGAAAGGAAGTGGCGTTCCAACAACTGTGCTGAAAATCACCTAGCCTGGAAAAATAGTGTCAATGTTTATAAGAAGGCTCCACAAAGCAAGAGCTGCCTACTACTCCACATTAATAGAAGAAAATAAAAACAACCCCAGGTTTCTCTTCAGCTCTGTAGCTGACAAAGAGTCACACCTCCACCCAACCCAGTATCCCTCCATCCCTAAATACCAATATCTTTATGACCTTCTTTAATGATGAAACTATTATAAATAATATCAACCACCATCTGCCCCCAGTCGGCACTAATACACCATCAAGAATAGAAATCTCAGAAACAGCTGAGAATCTTTCCGATTATTTAGACAGCTTCTCTCTGATCACCCTTGATCAGAGTGTTTATTGAAATGACACAACACCAAGCAGAATATATAAACATATTCTTCATGTGAATAAACTAGGGCTGGGCAACGATTAAAAGTTTGAATCGTGATTAATCACATGATTTCCCTGATTAATCATATTTCTATACACAAAATCCAATAATGAATTCAAAAGTAGTGTAGAGTGCACTTTTATTTTAAATGTTCTGCTATATGAACTAAAGTGCCATAACATTTGTTGTGCAAACACTTTATCAGCATTTTAATACAGTAGCAGTTAAATAAAATATTCTGTGTAAATCTCAACTTAAACAATGTTATCAAAGCAAATACAAAATTAAAACTCATTGCCACTGCATTAATGTTATCCTGTTCGTTATGAAAAAGAAAAAAAACTGACCACAAAATCCTGAGCCACAATCATATCATTAAAACAGGCAATTTCTGAGGTAACAGCAGATGCACGTTGTAAAGTTGTCGCTTTTACAGTCCTCTCCTGTTCATACAACTCATGTATTCTTCGTGTGATGGTGCGTCTTGAGGGCATCTCATACCTGCCGTCATTTGTTGCGATTCTCAAAATGTTTCTCAGACCGACGTCTTCCACAACACTAATCGGCCTGTAGTCTGTAGATATCCACTTCGCTGTGGCATTTGTTAGCTTCTCTTGCCTTTGTTTATCTATACTCCTCCCTGCATCTAACGTAGTCTGCATCTAACGTAGTCTGCATCTAACGTAGTCTGCATCTAACGTAGTCTGCATCTAACGTAGTCTGCATCTAACGTAGTCTGCATCTAACGTAGTCTGCATCTAACGTAGTCTGCATCTAACGTAGTCTGCCGAAGCCTCGCTCCACGGTCTGTTTCGTTGAATGATTTGCTGGTATCAACTGTGTGCTTTGCATTTAGGTGATATTTTAGACTGGAAGTACTCCAGTGATAAGAAAATTCAACTTGGCAGTGGTTACAAATAACTTCGGTTCTATCGACTCCGCCGTCTGGAAGAACTTTAAAATGACCCTTCTCCATGTTTGTTTATTCGCCAATTCTTTTCTTTTCCGGTTCCGCAGCAACAGACATTCACAAAATAAAAGCCTGTGAGCAACAGACTTTTACAATAATAATAAAAGCTGCGCTAATGGGCGATATAATAATTGTTGACGTTAAATAATTGATGAGTTAACGCAATTATAACGAGTTAACTTGCCCAGCCCTAGAATAAACACAATCGGGGCAAGAAGGTTGCTGGTTTGAATCCGGTTCAGATGGGGTCTTCCTGTGTGGAGTCTGCATGTTGTCCCCGTGTTGTCTCCAGGTGCTTCCGGCTTCATCTCACAAACACATGCAGATTAGGGGTTGTGTAAATTGGAGACTACACACAAGCTGCTGCTGCTTCAGCCTCTGGATCCTCAGGACACAGCTCAGCCTCCGTCCACACACACTGTCCTCTTCACACTCACCAAGACCCCCCCCTCCATCTGTTGAGAGAAGAAGACATCAGTGTTACAGAGACTCACTTCATCAGCTGTGAGTCAGTGATGCAGCACATCCAGTAGAAAGAGCAGCAGGGACTTCAGTCCTGTTCAGAGGTGGAGCAGCTTCCTCTCTGCTTCATGTTCACGTGTTGGAATGAACACGCTAAGAGCTAAGTGTGTTTCCTCTGCATGTCAAAGTGCAGAGTGGACACCTGAGAGGTGGATTTACTGCTGTTACAGGTGAAGCCATGTTTCACTGTGTGTTGATGAACATCTGCTTCTGACAAACTGAACAGATGAGACAGATGGAGCTCAGCAGAGGTTCTGGTCTGTATAAAGAGCTCCTGGTTACCATGGTGATGATGAGGCTTCAGTCCCACTGATCTCAGAGCTGTGACAAAGATCCAACTGATCAGTCAGATGGACGTTTTCTGGAAGCTGGTGAAAGGAGAACTCAGGCAGCAGCTGATGTCTCATGCAGGAGAATTTAATGTAGACTTGATGCATCAAGGAGACCAGAAGGTGAAACTATATACCAACGCTAACGGAGTATCATGATCAATGTTCACCCATATGTCTGAAGATGTCTTCAGTTTGACTGACAGCAGAGCCTCATATTTCACAACGAGGATCAAACTGTTCTATAATAAAAATCAGAGGAGAACAAACACATGATCCAGAATAAAAGAAACTCAGTCACAGCTGCTAAATGCAGGAAGAACAGCTGGTAAAACATCTGGGATCGTGTCAGTGTAAGTTACAGCGCCCCCTGGTGGCATCTGGTAAAAATATTTTCCGCAACCACGATATAATGTGTGTGAACGAGATAAATAACTCGAGGCCACGAGATCTGAATCTGTTGTTCACTAAGAAGACGAGTGGACGAGAAGAAGATTCTTGATGAGAAACGTTTGAATCCCAGGATGTGGCCTCGATAATGAGCTTTAGTTTGACACACACTGTCTCACTGTCTCTGAGGACACACACTGTCTCTGAGGACACACACTGTCTCACTGTCTCTGAGGACACACACTGTGGTGGACACCTCTGACATCACTCCTCTATAAAGACACATGGACCTGTCTTCAGGAAGCTGACTGCGTGCATTTGGTGTTTTGGTGACAGGATGAGTCTGGAGAGATTGAGATGTACTGGGTGAGTTAGAGATCAACTGAACCAACCAAACGTTGACTTAAACTTCCCTTATCCTTCCCTTTAAGGAGAGTGTGCACCACACAACAGTGTAGAGTCACTGTGGTCAGTGGGCGGAGCTTTGATACGGGTTGATCTCCAACTTAACCTAGAGCAGGTTAGCCGTTCATCATGAGTTACCATGGTGATTTACCTCGTTAAGAAGTGGACGAGCTTCGTAGGACTGAAAAAACTAAACCTGAAGTTAACCTGATGACCACAAATCCTGCTTGGTAGCACAGACCCTGGATCTGTGATACTGACTGTGTTGAGTAAAATACTGATGAAAGCAGCGTGGACTGACTCCGACCATCTACTGACCTCAGAGTCTCCAGTCGACAGGTTGGACTCTGCTCCAGATCAAGCAGCTCCTTCACTGCTGAGTCCTGCAGGTTGTTGTTAGTCAGACCCAGTTCTCTCAGATGAGAGGGGTTTGACCTCAGAGCTGAAGCCAGAGAAGAACAGCTGATCTCTGACAGACTGCAGCTCTGCAACCTGAAGAAAGGATCAAACTTAACTGTAAATTAAACTGAGTTCATGTGTGAAAATAACAAACAAACATTCATGTCACACAGACTCATAACATGGAAGATAAATATGAAATCAGACATGTTGGACTAAAAACGAGTCCTGATTCAGTAGAAATAGATCATTTGGACCTGATCTCTGTCCTGCAGATCTGTCAGGGATTACGGTGAAGGCAGAGAGGGGGATGGACCCAGGAGCAGAGTTTAACAAAAATGTCTCTTTAATAAAAAGTCTTTAACAGAAAAAATAACAAAAACCGGAATCTCAAAAGACAAAACTGAACAAACAAAACCACACGGGAGAAAACACAGGAGGCTTACACAGGCGATCAGGACGGGAGCTCAGGAGACACAGGATACAAAAAAACACAGGAGGACAGGACATAACCACGGTTAGACACAACGCTTAGACATACGACAACGATCCGACAAGGACAAAGGGAAGCACAGAGGCTTAAATACACACACAGGGAAGACAGGGGCAATTGGGCACAAGTGTAACACATGAGGACTGGTGCAGACAATCACAGACAGGAAGTAAAGAAAGAAAACACAGAAGGAACAGAGACTACAAAATAAAGCAGGAAACAGAACACGGTGTGAAAACATGAAACACTGACACAACTCACCAACAAACAAACAAACAAACAAACAAACAGGGATAAACAAGACAAGAGGCGGTAGTAATAATTAAACTGAAAACACAAAAAGAGGTGGAAACTAAACATTGACAAATACCAAACCCTGACAAGATCAGTTTAGGAAAGATCCAGAACTAAACTCAGTGTTTTAACAAGTAGCTGAATATTTAAAATGTCACAGATTAATTAATGAATGGATTCAAGTTATGTATGAAGAGGAATTATGTTAAATTGGAATTAAATGAGATAAATTGTGTATAAATGCTGTTTTATAGATATGAGATCTACAGACGTCAGTCAGTGAACTGACCTCAGAGTCTCCAGTCGACAGGTTGGACTCTGTAGAGAACCACACAGCTCCTTCACTCCTGAGTCCTGCAGGTCGTTTCTACTCAGATCCAGTTCTCTCAGGTGAGAGGGGTTTGACCTCAGAGCTGAAGCCAGAGAAGAACAGCTGATCTCTGACAGTCTGCAGTGATCCAACCTGAATAAAGAATAAAACTTAACTGTAAATTAAACTGAGTTCATGTGTGAAAATAACAAACATTCATGTCACACAGACTCATAACATGGAAGATAAATATGAAGTCAGACATGTTGGACTAAAAACGAGTCCTGATTCAGTAGAAATAGATCATTTGGACCTGATCTCTGTCCTGCAGATCTGTCAGGGATTACGGTGAAGGCAGAGAGGGGGATGGACCCAGGAGCAGAGTTTAACAAAAATGTCTCTTTAATAAAAAGTCTTTAACAGAAAAAATAACAAAAACCGGAATCTCAAAAGACAAAACTGAACAAACAAAACCACACGGGAGAAAACACAGGAGGCTTACCAGGCGATCAGGACGGGAGCTCAGGAGACACAGGATACAAAAAAACACAGGAGGACAGGACATAACCACGGTTAGACACAACGCTTAGACATACGACAACGATCCGACAAAGACAAAGGGAAGCACAGAGGCTTAAATACACACACAGGGAAGACAGGGGCAATTGGGCACAAGTGTAACACATGAGGACTGGTGCAGACAATCACAGACAGGAAGTAAAGAAAGAAAACACAGAAGAAACAGAGACTACAAAATAAAGCAGGAAACAGAACACGGTGTGAAAACATGAAACACTGACACAACTCACCAACAAACAAACAAACAAACAAACAAACAAACAAACAGGGATAAACAGGGATGAGATCTACAAAAGTCAGTCAGTGACTGACCTCAGAGTCTCCAGAAGACATGTTGGACTCTGTAGAAAACCACACAGCTCCTTCACTCCTGAGTCCTGCAGGTTGTTGTCTCTCAGATCCAGTTCTCTCAGATGAGAGGGGTTTGACCTCAGAGCTGAAGCCAGAGAAGAACAGCTGATCTCTGACAGACTGCAGTGATCCAACCTGAATAAAGAATAAAACTTAACTGTAAATTAAACTGAGTTCATGTGTGAAAATAACAAACATTCATGTCACACAGACTCATAACATGGAAGATAAATATGAAATCAGACATGTTGGACTAAAAACGAGTCCTGATTCAGTACAAATAGATTATTTGGACCCGGTCTCTGTCCTGCAGATCAGTTTAGGAAATCCAGAACTAAACTCAGTGTTTTAACAGTTGAATATTTAAAATGTCACAAATTAATTAATGAATGAATTCAAGTTATGTATGAAGAGGAATTATGTTAAATTAGAATTAAATGAGATAAATTGTGTATGAATGCTGTTTTATAGATATGAGATCTACAAAAGTCAGTCAGCGAACTGACCTCAGAGTCTCCAGAAGACAGGTTGGACTCTCCAGTCCAGAACACAACAGCTTCACTCCTGAATCCTGCAGCTCGCTCAGATCCAGTTCTCTCAGATGTGAGGGGTCTGACTTCAGAGCTGAGGCCACGACTTCACAGTGAGTCTCTGAGAGTCGACAACCACAGAGTCTGTAATTAAAGAAAATATCTGTTAGAATTAGGGGGACTCACACTGCACTGGTTGGCGTTGGTGTACAAACACAGGGTGGTAATTCTAGTTTGACAAGAAAGAAGAATAAACAATATTTCCTGCTTCTTCAGGTTAAAGGAACAGTCAGTGATTCTCATCCAAAACACTTATTCAGTGATTGTCTCCTCACACTCTGCTAGCTGTTTGCTCACATATATATACATACACACAGTATATACAATAATCTCCCTTGCACCCCACATGGTCGTATGTCTGAACCCTCAAACTCCAGATCACATTGGATTTCACTCTCCACATCTGATTGTTGTTCTGTATGTACATGAGAACAATGAGAATGTAAATGTATACATAATAATAATAACTTTATTACACACACACACACGCGCGCACGCACGCCTAACTCTGATCTACATGTCTTTGGGTTTGTGGAGGAAGCTGGAGAACCCAGAGAAAACCCTGCAGACACCAGGAGAACCTCCTCCTCACAGAAAGGCTGCACTAACAGTGCTGACCACTGCAACACCATGCTGCCCAAACAATGAGAACCATTTAACACTGAGTGTATTTGAAGAAAGACTCATCTCCACTGATTGAACATGTTATTGGTCATGTCTGGACTCACAGAGCCTTCCTGCAGTTCCTCACAGCTGGGATCAGTCTCCATCGACCCTGGTCTGATGTGTTGAACTTCCCCAGGTCCAACTCATCCAGAACCTCCTCTGACATCTGCAGCATGTAGGCCAGAGCTGAGCAGTGGATCTCAGAGAGTTTCTCCTCTGATTTGTTCTCTGACATCAGGAACTGTTGCATCTGCTGATGAACTGAGCGGTCGTTCATCTCAGTCAGACAGTGGAAGATGTTGATGCTTCTATCAGGAGAAATGTCATCACTCTCCATCTCCTTCAGGTTGTTGATGACTCTCTGGATGATCTTTTGATTGTTCCCTGTCTGACCCAGCAGGCCTCCTAAGACTCTCTGGTTGGACTCCAGACTGAGGCCGTGAAGGAAGCGAACAAACAGGTCCAGATGACCATTTGCACTGGTGAGGGATTTCTCCATGGTTCTCTTCAGGAGGTCATCCAGGGAGACTTTACTCCTTGTGTTCCTATATGTTCCCAAGAAGTTGTTGAGTTCTTTTGTGTTCCTCTTGGTGTAACAGTGGAACATGTAGACTGCAGCCAGAAACTCCTGAACGCTCAGATGAACAAAGCAGTAGACTGATTTCTGGAAGATCACACACTCTCTTCTGAAGATCTCAGTACAAACTCCTGAGTACACCGAGGCCTCTGTGACATTAAGACCACACCGCTCCAGGTCTTCTTGGTAGAACATGATGTTTCCTTCCTCCAGATGTTTAAGAGCCAGCCTCCCCAGCTTCAGGAGAACGTCCCTGTCAGCCTCCGTCAGCTGCTGTGGAGTCGTCTCATGTCCCTCACCGTACTTGTTGTTCTTCCTCTTTATCTGAACCAGCAGGAAGTGTGAGTACAGGTCAGTCAGGGTCTTGGGCAGCTCTCCTCTCTGGCCTGTGGTCAACATGTGCTCCAGAACCGTAGCACTGATCCAGCAGAAGACTGGGATTTGACACATGATGTGGAGGCTCCTGGACGTCTTGATGTGTGAGATGATTCTGCTGCACAGCTCTTCATCACTGAATCTCCTCCTGAAGTACTCCTCCTTCTGGGCGTCAGTGAAGCCTCGTACTTCTGTGACCCTGTCGACACATGCAGGAGGGATCTGATTGGCCGCCGCAGGTCTGGAGGTTATCCAGACGAGAGCCGAGGGAAGCAGATTCCCCTGGATGAGGTTTGTCAGCAGCACGTTGAATGATGACCTCTGTGTGACTGACACAACCTTCTTGTCGTTGAAGTCCAGAGAAAGTCTGCTTTCATCCAGGCCGTCCAAGATGAACAAAGGTTTACAGACAGCGAGCGTCTCTGCCGTGAGCTTCTGTAACGCTGGATGGAAAACACGGAGCAGCGTGAGGAGACTGTGCTGCTGGTCTTTCACTAGGTTCAGCTCCCTGAACGAAAGCACAGTCAGCAGACCCACATCTTGGTTTTCTGAACCCTCTGCCCAGTCCAGAGTGAACTTCTGCACCGAGAAGGTTTTTCCAACGCCAGCGACGCCGTTGGTCAGGACGACTCTGATGCTGCTCTGCTGGTCAGTTGAGGCTTTAAAGATGTCGTGGCACTTGATGGGAGTGTCGTGGAGGCTCTTCATCTTGGAAGCCGTCTCAAGCTGCCTCACCTCATGTTGAGAATTAACCTCTTCACTCTGTCCCTCTGTGATGTAGAGCTCAGTGTAGATCCTGTTGAGGAGGGTTCTACTTCCTGTTTCATCAGTTCCTTCAGTCACATGTTCATATCTCCTCCTCACACTGAGCTTATGTTCATCTAAAACCTCCTGCAGACCACGATCTGCTGAAAGACAAGAAACAATGTCAGAGACAGAGAATCTGAGAATCTGCTGATTGTTTTCATCAGATACAGAAAAACTACAGAAAATAAAAGCTCTTTAACTCTGTGGTTTTATAACGATGTTAAATGTTGATGCTGTATGAAGGAACAAAATAAGACCACATGTGCTGATGTCAGAAGTGAAGACATCAGCAGACACATGTACAGTGCTGCTCTGACCGGCTGTCTGAGCTCCAGCTCCTCTTCTGGATCTTTTTCCACACTGGGGACAGGAGGAGTCTCCTGAAGAACCAGACTGGTCCCAGTATGAGGTGATGCACTGTCTGCGGAACCAGTGTCCACAGCTGGTGGAGACTGGATCCTTCAGGACGTCCTGACACGAAGCACAGCAGGACGACTGCTCCTCCTCAGAAACATGCCTCCTCCTCCTCTCTCTGTGAAGACATTTCCTGGTAACTCACATGTCACAGTCACAGGTTGTCATTACTTCTGTCAAGGAGGTTTTGTTTTCACCCAGTGTGTTTCTGTGTTGGTTGGTTCATTAGTGGGATTATAAAAAACTAAAGATAACCAGTAAACTTGGAATTTGGTGCAGATCCAAATGAAAATGAGTCTCTAGTGAATTTCAAAGTGGTTTCATAAGGAGCGTGTTGGTTCTTGGTGGAGGTCTGAGCTCTTTGAGTGATTCTGAGAGATCAGTCACCAACTTCAATGAAGCTGTGTCCTAATGCAGGGGCCACACTAGAGGAAACTAAATCCTCTTCAGAGCAGGTCACAGTAGAAACTCTCTTACTTTGTGTGTGAGGGTCCAGGTTCATTACTGAAGTTTGGAGGACGATCCATGGACCAGTCACTCTTCAGAGACACACAGCTGGACACTGGAGACTCTGCTCTCAGTCTGTGGTCCTGACCTCTGCAAACACAAACATGTTTATATTCAGAACACATCATTCACTCATTCATTCTCTGAGGATTCAGTTTGGAGGTTCACGTGTTTGTAGCAGGTCTCTTACTTTGTGTGTGAGGGTCCAGGTTCAGTACTGAAGGTTGGAGGCTCTCTTTTGGACTGGTCACTCTTCAGAGACACACAGGTGAACACTGTAGACTCTGCTCTGTCCTCGTCTTCCTCCTCATAACTACTCATCTTCAGTCTGAGAGGAGAAACACTGACACTGACTGTGAGCTGAAACACACACAATGAAGCCAGGTACATAAATTCAGTGTTTCTTCAAATATATAAATAAAACTGTTGATTGACTGTGTTAAACTATCATTATAGATAACGCTCTTATCCATGTATTACGGTAATAGCATTGGCTGTTATGTTAGAGGTGTTACGGTTTCTCATAGCTGTGTATGTCGTTAAGTTAACTTGTATGCTGTGCAGAGAAACGGATGAATATAGCCGGTGCACATGTAAAGAATAAACACTTATAAAGAAGACGCTCCGCTTATACTTTCAAGCCAAGTTATACCTAAGTCAGATAACTTAACAGACTGATCGAAGTTCATCCTGAATCTTCCTCTCTCTAAAGTCCACGAGTAGAAAACTGACTCAGAGTCTGTGACAGTAAAATAATATGAATGAATAATATAAATGTTGCTGAACACTCACCAGCGTCAGACTTCACGTCTCGTCCCTCTGCTCCTTGTGGTGACAACAAGTCTGACACTTTCACTTTCACTGGCTCCTCGTCCTCCGCTCTGCTGTTACTGGGAATCACATGACTCTGTGCGTGTGTGTGTGTGTGTGTGTGTGTGTGTGTGTGTGTGTGTGTGTGTGTGTTTTAACATTGAAGTCATTTATTTACATCAACTATGAATTAAAACCCATCACCATGTTGATGTGTTCAGGTATGGTTGCCGTAGCAGTGTCGTGTAGGAGGGAACGTGGACAATCTGTCTTTGATAAACAGGACAAGTAGCTGAGCCCGGGGCGGCTGGGTGACTGTCCGGAGGGGGCATCGTGCTTTCTTTAAAAAGCCCACGATTAAAGAGCCACCAGCTCACGGTTCAAACAGATTCTCTCTGCTCAACGGCTGCGTCATTGAGAAGCAACCTCTGGTTATTCCGCTGGTTAAATACAGTCAGATCGTAATTCACGTCGGCAGCAACGACTTCCGGCTTCGTATGTCGGAGGTTAATGTGGAGTCCGTGTGTGCTTTTGCAAAAACGATGTCGGCCGCAAGTTGTCTTTTACCCGCTGGGTGTCCAGGTGCTGTCCTGTAAACGGTTCCGGGCTTTGTGGACAACTGTCAAACTTTTTGGAGGAAACCTGGTCTTGTTGGGAGAGACGTCGTTCACCCCACTTGGGATGGAGCAGCTCTCTTATCTGGGAATATGACTCTAAAATGACGACCCAGAGGTGGGAGCAGGACGCAGAGCTGCAGTGCTACACACTTCTCTGCGCTCCCTCTGGATCAGTCACACAACCCCATAGAGACTGTGTCTGTCCCCCGTCCCATAGAGACTGTGTCTGTCCCCCGTCCCATTACATTATTTAAATCAAACATTAACACAGTGAGAATTCAACACAAAACAAACTACTACAAATTAACACAACCTCTGCAACAACACAAAGACTTTTAAATGTGGTCTTTTAAACATAAGATCACTGTCATCGAAGGATATTTTAGTAAATGAACTAGTCTCAGATCTCTAATTATTTAGACAGCTTCTCTCTGATCAGCCTTGATCAGCTGACCAAAATAATCTCATCTTCTAAACCCACAACTTGTATCTTAGATCCCATTCCTACAAAAGTACTGAAAGAAATTCTGCCTCTAATTGATAGTACGTTACTGAACACAATCAATCTGTCATTATCATCAGGATATGTACCAGTCCTTTAAACTAGCTGTAATCAAACCCCTTCTCAAAAAATCCACCCTGGACCCGGAGGTTTTAGCAAACTCAGAGTCGGTCCAGGCTCGTCTTGGACCTGCTCTTAGTTCTACTGCTATAGGTCCAGAATGTCGGGGGACACATGACACATGGAGCTTCTCTTCCCAGCTTCTCCTTCCTCTTCTCTGCGGTCACGTCGTGGATTATGATGGTGGATCCTGATGGCAGCAGTGGATCATGACTGTGGACGATAGTGGCATCCGATTGTGATTGGGGATCATGATCGTGGTGGCTGCTGACCGTGGACTAAGATTACAACAAGACTTCTTGATGTACAATATGTCTCCTCAGATACTCGACCATTACTGACAATAATCCATCATTTCATTGACCTTCCATTATGCTACAAACTGTTTATTCTAACCAATGCTGTAAATACTCTTATCTTTCTGATGTTCTCTGTTACACGTGGCATCTATTGCACATCTGTCCGTCCTGGGAGAGGGATCCTCACATGTCTCTCTGAGGTTTCTACCTTCTTTTGACCGAGGATGTCACACCTTGATAAACTCTAAGAGACAAATTGTGATTTGTGAATACGGGCTATACAAATAAAGTTTGATTGATTGATTTGATTGAAGAGTACTGTGAGTAGGGAAACTAACTAACTATCATACTTGTCCATCAACTTCTACCTATTGTCTGTTACATGACACAGTACATTTCATTTACAGTGCTCCCTGTTGCTCAAAATGATTTTGCACATTTTCTATTATGGGACCCCTTCTACTGTCTGTAGAGGCATGTCCCAGTGATGTGTGTGTGAACACGTGGAACTTAGTTTAAATGGACATTAAACAGAGTTTACTCTCCCACCTCCCGAGTCTGTAAAGTCTTATAACCGCAAGTTTCAAACTGTCAATCTTTACACTTTGATCATAGATTGTTCATAAACTAGTTTCTTTTCTTGTTTAAATTGTGTCTTGCTTGCTGTATATTTGTGTATCTACACACACAGTCTGGGCAGAAGAGTAAAAACAAAACATGTCACAGTTCTAGATGTGAGTATTGATGAATTAAATGAACCCCAACAAAGTTCAGACTGTGAATGAAGAATTTCACCAAATTTCTGGAACAAATTAATCTGTAATCATAATTTATTTTACAGAAAACTTGATATCTCAATTCAGTCAAAAGTAAAAAAAACAACAACTGGAAAGTGTTTGTCACAGTTCATATAGTTTGGGGATATGTGCAGTCATCCAGAAATTAGGATATGTGCTGTGAATTCAGGATGGCGACCCGGGCTCAGTCAGATGAACCCAGATCAGATGCAGTGAGCAGTTTGTGTCTGTTCAAAGTGAAACGCTGAGTGGTTCTGTAGGTTTGTGTGGTAAAGTGAGTGAGAGCTTAATGTTGTGTTGGTTGTTCTCGACGGATCTGCCTTCCTGAGTTCAAACATAATCTCCACTGTTCATCTTGGCCATCTTCTGTCGGAGGATCTGGATCTCCAGCTGGAGCTTCTCCCTCTCCAGCAGCAGGTTCCCTCTCTTCAGCTCCAGCAGATCCTCGTCCAGCGGCACGAGGCCCACAGGTACCGACTCAACCGGCCACTGCTGTTTCACACCTGCAGAGGAAACGCACACAATTCACTGGATCCTGCAGCTTCATCTGCGCATGTTACCATGGCTGAGTTTTACACAATACAGTCATTTAATTTAATTAAGTAAGCAAGCAGAGGTATCCCTCAAAAGTTCCTCTTTGCATTGTGACCATGGATACAGATGTCAATGGAATATAACATTTTTTCTAATTCATGGATCTTGATTTAAAAAAAAAACAATCATATTTAGGTGATAAACATTTGAATGTGTGTAAAACCTGGATCAGATCCAAATGTTCCATGTCTGTGTGTTGAGATTTGTTGAGACTCCAAGAAGAAATTCACGTTTTGACCATGAACTAGAGATTCAAATTCAAATGAACCTCACGTCTCTCCAGCACCTTCCCTTCAAATCTCCTGCGTCCCGTTGGAGCACAACAGTTTTCATTGTCCCATCTACAGTCCATGATCTTTAACTGGTAAATGCAGTTGCTCCCACTAGTTGGGATCCCTCACAGGTTTCTACGTTCTTTTCCTCCTGGGTTAAGAACATGTAGTGAGACTAACTGGGATTAGTGAATATGGGCTTTAGAAATAAAATGTGATTGATTGATAGAAAAACAACTTCTATTTAACATTCACAGTTATTTCTATAATCATATTTTATATAATTACCATCCTCGTCATCTATCTTGTTTACAGACTTCAGCTCCACCTCCACTGGGTAATGGTCGCTGACTTTCAGAGCCTGGAAAATAAACAGTTATGTATTGATGAACAACCGCTGTGTGAGGTGGAGTGTGAACTTGGTAACATTGGCCTTTACTAAGTAAGTACAAACTAGAAATGTACATGCAAATCTAAAACAAAAACCTTGTTAGATGCACAATGTCCACGAGTTGTGACATGTCTGCTGACATATTCAGAAAATGTGGAGGCCACAGAAGTTGATTTTTCTTTGGATATTAAGCAGGTATATTGTTATTTTAAAAAAAAAAACATTGATGTTCCCGACAGCCTCATCTACTCTCTCCATCTTTGTGCCTTTGTATGTCCTACAATACATCACGTGTTTGCTATCTTACTAAAGTCTTAACCTCAGTAGCATGTTGCTGCAACGTTCTCATGGCTTTACCATTTGAACGCCAAGCACAGCATGTTCCCGTTTGAAGGCAGCGTTAGTCTCAAGGGTGAACCCAGGAATCACAGCCCTGCAGCGTGCAAGTCACTTTGTAGGTTCTATATTTCTCTTCTTAGCGACAAACTCAAACCCAGAATTACACTGATCTTATATTTTAACGTATATGAGCCACAGTGCTTCATTTCTGTCCAAAAATGTCTTGTTACAAGATGAAAATAAAATAGTACCCAACAAATGAACTATTTCCTCCCGTTTAAGTAAAGTTTTTGCAAAAAGCTCCAGTGCTCCGCTCAATGCTCAGAGAGTTAATGAGCCTATTTGATATCTAACTACATAGGACATCTTTTAACGATGATATAAACATCAAACGTCTGACCTGCTCGTCACTGAGTCCATAAGCCTTCTGGAAGTTGAAGGGTTTGGCAGAGTTTGGTACGATGGCCTGGAGCATGTCGTCTCCGTAGACCACGATCCTGAACACAGACGACACAGGGTTCCAGCGCCAGTCGTTCAATGAATACACACATACATTATTATGTACATGGAATTTCTATAATCTGGCAAAAATATATATATCAAGAGATAATGATGACGAGTTAAAGCAATTATTGTGATAAGTTGTTTGAGGCCTTTGTAAAGATTAACTTATAATAACATCCTATTCGTTTTCCTCTAGTTTCCACCACTAGTGTTTTTCTGTTACCTGTCGTATGAGTGGTCGTTCCCGGTGCTGGCCGTGGTGTCGACATCGTCTCCAATCAGCCAGTGGAAGTTCTTGTCGTTACGGATACGGATGCCCTTCATCGCTCTCTTGGAGACGTAGGAGCCATCGGCGTTGAAGTCGCCCAGGATCATCACGTTCTGGAGCACAGAGGAGACGGAGAAAACATTTTTAGTCCAGCACATCCTCGAACATGGTTTATGGTCGATACTGCAGCCAGCCACCAGGGGGCAACCCAGATGTTTTGGTTTCATTTTGGGGGATTTGTCCCTGGTCAACACCGTCAGTACCGATGATCCTTACATCGGTGCTCCACTCCTTCTTGATGTGCAGGAAGACGTCGTAGAGCTCGTCCAGCTCCGTCTCTGAGTCCTCTGGTTTGGTGTGAACTGGGATCATCACCAGGTCCTTCAGCACTACACACACACACACACACGCACACACACACACACACACACACACACACACACACACACACACACACACACACACACACACACACACACACAGTTATTACCTCCTGTTAACTTAGCTGCTGTTCACTACACCCAGATTTAACACTAATTCTAAAAGTTGCATGACACTCGTCTTCTACCTGTACTGAGGCATCTGAATCGCAGGATGTATGGATCTCTGGCGAAAACGTCTCCTCCCTCATTCAGCTGGTCGTCAAACTGATGGGTGCCCACCAAGTCCACCAAGTCATCCCTACACACACACACACACGTGCACACACACACACACACACACACACACACACACACACACACACACACACACACACACACACACACACACACACACAAACCAAAGTTAATTTAAAGTTTATCATTGTATTTTGAACATTTAACTTACTGAGTGTAAAATGGATCCTTGAATCAAAGCCAACAACAGTCAAGTGTGAGCTTGAAATATGCATCTTGTTCATTTTAATAAACAGATCCAAGTTTAATACAATTACAGGATGAAATTAAGCCGATGCAATTAAACCATGAGTTTGAATGTCTAAATGATAAATCCACTCACTCAGTGTTGTGTAAATCTCTGAAAACCTTGAGTTTTTGTTTCAGCATCATACTCAGAATATATGACAGTTGATCACTTTCCTGCAGCAATAACTCACAAACATTGTTTTCTTATGATTCCGACTGAACACGGAGGCACAAATGTTGAGTGTTTGATGCTGAAAAGGCTTCAGGTGTTGGACCGCCACGAACACGCTCTGCTCTATCATCAGGTTCAGTAAATCTAAGACCAACAGAAAGCCTCATGCTTCTGTATCATGTGTGTTTCCATGCACAAAGAGCAGCATCTCTTCAGACGCTGTTATTTGTACAGGCTCGTATATCATTTCAGTCTGAGCTGTGTCGGCTGCAGGTGAACTCTCACCTGTACAGGAACATGAACTGCTCCTTGTAGCGTGTTCGACCCAGACGACTGCTGATCTTCAGAGTGTAGTGATGCTTCCTGTTGTGTCTGCACAGACGGACAGACGGACAGGCGGACAGACAGACAGACAGAAAAGGGACATGTGTTGACGTGTTAATTTCATTTGCTCCTAAATCACTTTAATTAAAGAGAGTTGGATCAAACTAAATGTCGTGGAGCAGCATCACACCTGTTTGTATTTGTAAGTTCTGCATTGTCGAGTATCCTGAGCATAATAATGATGCTAATAATAATAACAATAATAGTAATAGTGATGATTATGCTGCACTGACTTGTTGAGTGCATCCAGGAAGGTTTTGACAGACTCTCCGCTGATGTCCACCACTTCCAGAATCACAATGATGTCATATCGAGACACGATCTGAGGGGAGAGAGAGACACTGACTCAGTGTGACATCAAATCTTATAACATCAGTAATGTAAGATTCATTATTCAGTTTTTTACAGTTGAACTAATTAGTTTTGAAACAGTGATTGGAAAAAAACATTCTTGGAAATATACCAATTGACGGATCCAGATAATAATCATCAGGTTAAGAAGTAATGCAAATACTCATAATTTAACTGATATGTATATTTATTATTATATATATTATATATTCATTGTTTTATTGATGTAGTTCTTAAATATTCTTAATGTTTCGCTGGAATTTGTCAGATTTCTTTTCAATTCGTAGTTTTCTCCACGTGTGTGTGTGCGTGTATGTGTGTGTGTGTAGGTGTGTGTGTGTGTGTGTAGGTGTGTGTTGTTGTTACCTTGGTTAGGATTTTGACAACATCTGGATCGGACACTTTGTTTTTTCCAAACTTCTGAATGTTAAAAGATGCCACTTTCATGGTGGCTGTGGAGAGAAAGAAAAGACATGTCAGGAATTCAGTGGAAACACTGTCGGTATCTAAATAAACATTTAAAGTGTGCGTTGGTGAGTGTGTGCGTGTGTGTTTTATGAGCAGCTGCTCCTCATAAAACCTGACCAGTATTTGACCTCCGTTCGCCTGAGTCCTGGTCAGAGACGACAAAATACAAAATGTGACGTAAAACTGCTTGTTGTGGTTAAAGCCTCAGACTGTATATAAAAACCACACGGTAAAGATAAACCAGTGTTGGCCCCATGTCTCATCGAGGCTGGTCTTATTCAGCAGGTGGGTGTGTCTCATGATGTGAGTGTCAGAGCAAATGGAAACATAACGAAAGGGGAAGAATCTCAAAAGAACTTTGACTAAATTAAAGGTGATTGGATCAATAATAGTTTGTTTTTGTTTGTACTGAGAACTTTCTTCATCTAAAGATGAATTGATTTCCCTGGAGTCGATCCCAGCTGACATTGAGTAAGAGTCATGTCATGTCGTTTGGTTTTGACAGAATATGTTTTTAATGAAGCTTTAATTTATTAAATAGAAACCCCACGAGTTCACTTTGACACTTTGTTTTTGCTGTTAACGGGATTTAATTTGTGTGTGACGACTTCCCCTTTATGAAATGATGGAGCTGTTTTCTTTCTTTCTTCCCAAATTAAATCTTGTTGAGCTCCGTTCTTCAGCCGAGGGAAACATGTACGACTTGTTCTTACAGGTTCAGCACGACGACCACTCCCAAACCCCCCATTAGCCCGTCTCCCCTGAGTCCTGCTTTACATCCACACACTACACACCACTGCTGTAAGGCTGCAGGCAGCTCTACTGTCCACCCAGTAGATTACTCCGTCATTTATCTTTCATTTCTCAATGATACGTCTTCGCTGCGGGAAACAGATCAAATTAACAACATGTCTGTGTTTCAGGGGCTGGACGGAAAAGAAAACGCAGCTCACACATTGTGAATTTCATCAGAATCAGTGTGGGGGTGTTTGTGTGTGTCTGGTGGAAGTTGTCCAACTCATTTAAATTTGTGTTGTTGTCGAGAGATGATGCTTTACTGATCAGCTGATTAAATTTGTACACTGTTCTGTTGAGTTTTATATTTGTTTATCGCCTTATTTCTGAATTTGCAAAGTGCGCGACATGTTTTTAGTTCTTCATTATATTTATCTCCACATCATCACCCTTGTTTTCTTAAACTTACCTGTTCCCCGGAGGTCATATCAGCTCCCTGTAGATTCAAACTAATTCAGAATACTGCGTAGGACGAACTGAGGATTTGTTTTATTATTTGTGCAGGATTTGACTCAACTAAATCACAAGATTTATAACTTATTAAAAAGGGAGATAGTTAGTTCACAATAACAGGATAGACTGACGATTCTTAAAGCATTCCGCTGTTATATGAAACTTTGATCTACACTCAAACAGACACATGAGGAACAGGCAGGTGAGCACAATGGGACATTAGGCAGCTACAGAGACGGAAACACAAAAACATCCGTTATTGCAGGTTAAGAGCTGAGACTGAAACAGGATCAACTTTAGATTTAAGTAACAACATGAAAAGGCCTTTTTTTCTGACACCTTTCTCAGCAGAAACCTTTTCCGTCTTTTCATATCCAGTGTTATGACCAGTAAATTTGATCCTGTGCTCACACACTGAAAGAACAAATATTTACAGTCTGCATACATCCACACTACAAACATCCAGCTGCTTCCCCCCACTGTTTTAATGCCTTAAATTAACATTCTGAGCATCTCCTGCTAAAATCACAACAACAAAATACCTGTAACTCTCAGTAAAACCTCTGATCTGTACTGGAACGACTCTCCTCTCATATTTCTCCTGCTGATTGAAGCGTACAAATGGAGGCAGGCGTGTTCACAGTCTACAGACGGGTTAAAGCTCTCAGGTATATTCAGCTCAGCATCAGGAAACATTTTCTCACCTGGAGGAGAAGGAGAAACCTGTGGCTGCTTCTGTCAGGAACTTCCTGTAGGTCAGAGGATTAAATGCTACAAAGCAAGAGAAGGAAACCTTGTTGTCTGTAGTGGGTGACCGAGGGCAACGTGATTGGTCGACAGCCAACAAATAGCAGGGGCTTGACAGAGAGAGAGAAAAGAAATATAACCCGCCCTCCATAATGTTTTCCTGCTGTGTGTGTGCGTGTGTGTGTGTGTGTGTGTGTGTGTGTGTGTGTGTGTGTGTGTGTGTGTGTGCGTGTGTGTGTGTGTGTCTGTGAGAGAGAGAGATGTTTTTCTAATCTCGTTCGCCCAGCAGCAGAGATCAGACGATATGATGAGGCCACAACACAGTGACATGACAAGCAACCACAGGAAACCCCCCCCCCCCCCCCCTCAAAAACAATAGAAACACATGAGGCCTGTTTGAGATTCAAATTGTGTGAATAAAATAGCACTAACACCTCAGCCCACACCCTCCTGAATCCACACCTTTTAAATTACAATCTGCAAATTATACTCATCATGCAGGATCATTTATGACATGAGGTTGTAATAGGCAGCATTAGGTTTAGTTAAGTGTCACGTTTTCCAGCTCTGTGATCGGAGATTGAAATGGGAATTTGTTTTATTACACTTTTATATCATAACTGTAGATTCAGGCTTTTTCAGAAGCTCTCGGTTGGTTTTCTAAGACATTTTGTGTTAATCCCATGTTTTCCTCAAAGGAAAAGTGCAATAAGTGGAACATACATCTCCTCACGACTTTTCACAGGGTAAAAGTTGAGAGCTTAACAATATTCCAACTGAATATATGTGTAAAATGTCTCCTGAGAGCAGACCTACATTAAGATCAACAACATGAGATGTAAGTATTTGTCCTACTCTGCTGTTTGCTGTGATGGTTTGATAATGGGAGTTTCGTTCCTTCACGCCCTCTTTCATTGTGTTGCTGACACAGTCTGGGCTGTGAGCAGTTGATCCAATCACCAGATCTCCGGCACTTTGCATTTAAAGGACAAAGCCGATCTAACTTGATTTAATTTGCAGAATCTCTCTCTGCCTTCTCTCCTCGGAGATGCTCCTCTTGCTTCATCTCTTGCTTCTACTTTAACTCTTTTTCCTAAGAAATAAATGAGTCATTCACCTTATCCGATGGCTTCATGCATCTGCAGCCTGAAGGCATCTGCGTTCGGTGGAAAATGTCCTGAGACATCTCCTCGAGCTTTCATTTAAATAGCTCCAGCTGGGTTTGTCTCCAGGCTCCAAGTATTTTTCTGCAGTACATGCAAATCCAGCCCATCACTCATGTAGGTGTCACGTCTCGGGCCAGTACAATGAAGCAAGTTCCACATATCCAGGATATAATTTCATTATCTGGCTTCGCTGAGCCGAACATCGGGCGTCCTGGATGAAATACACTACGAAGCTGGCTATCAACTGTCTCAGTTAAAAGAGTCATTAATTCCAAACAACATCGTCAGAACCATGAATACAGTGATTTTAATGATGTGAGAAGAAATGCTGACGCCTGCTGGTAGAGTCAGTTTATGTGACAAAGAAAAAGGGTAAATTACATAATCAAATGTCACTAGAATAGAGGAGGAATAAGTTTTTATATTCTTAGTCAGGCGAATGATGAACTGTAAAGAGGAATTTAATAAGACATTTGTCTAATGCTGAGGAAATTGTTGTGAACGGAGGCTGAATTAATGTCAGACTGTTTCTGCTGCTGAAGCAAAGAGGAGAGAAAGAGTCTGATCAGCCTGAAATGTTCATTTTATAATCATGGGAAACATTTAACAGTAAATTAAAAATAGTTTTAATAAAATACATCAGAGGCTTTAGGTTTTTTATTTCTCCTCATGTTGTTCTAAGCTGCAGTGATAGAATCATGGAAACTGTGTCAGGTATTATGTCAGAATTAAAGAATTAAAATGAAGCTATACGAGTTGACGTATTTATATATAGTGATAAATTCTCCGTCTGTCTATTACAGGCTGATCTGATTCGTCAGTAGTTGAACCATTGGCAGGTTTTGATCTGCTCAGGTACAGGTACCGTGGTGAATTTGTCAGGTTTTATGAAGCCGGTGGAAACACAGAATTCAGGGAGAACACAAATCCAAACACAAACCTAAACACTAAGAAAACAGGAAGAGAAATAAAGAAAACTCCAAGATCAGAACGACAATACTCTTCATTTAAGAGTCCAAGTTAACGTCTTGAGTCCAGAGTCATGACAGATTTAATCCCGAAAACCAGTGAACCTGTTTCTTAACAATGAAAACAAACCTGGAGTCACCGTGATGACCACAAATCCCGCTTCGTAATACAGATGGTGTAAATGGATTTGGCCTCACGTGTATTTTTCCACGTATACAGAGCCACAGGCAGACAAGACAGAACGCGCCATGTTTTCTTTTCGCTCGTCTCTTGAAGGCGTGTTGACAGAATGAGATCTGAAAGATTGTTGTCGGGTTGTTTTCAACTCATTTATTATTTGCTCCTCAAACAAAGATGGAGTTTGTCTTCGTAACTGCTCGATGGATGAGACACAGAGAGAATGACCATAAAATTAATACCTTTTCACAATACTGAATACTTTCACATCACATGTGAGTTTTTGATGGTTTATGATGCTTTGGTGCATTAGTCTCCCTTTGAAAAGCAATTGACTCGTTCGAAGTTAAGTCATAAATAAAGTTTTAATAATTGATTGATACTTACGTGTTTATAAATCACATTGTGTCCTTACGTCTGGTCACTGGTGAAATACACAAAAGAGTTAGAGTCTGTCTGGGGCATCTGGCTTAGATATGAAAGTGTAGACACTACAATGTGCTGTTGGTTGGTCCTTTATCTCTAACCTGACCTTGGTTCTTCTTAGAGAGAGAAGGGCGCATCTGTGGAACTAGACAGGCACTACTCTCCTGTACAGATGTAATGTAATATACAATATACATTATATATAGTGGGATATACATGTGTGAGAATGGTCAAAAAAACAGTTATGAAATAGATTATTATTTTTAAAAAGAGAATGAGCCACTTATATTTATACATGACTATATATATGATATATAAGGCATATTACACATAGTACACAATACAGAATCCCTGTGTACCAGCTTTACCACTGAAAATGAAACAAACAAAACTAAAGCTATGGTTTGTTCCACAGCGGTTCAGTTCCCAGATCACGAGACAAAGCTCCACCTCCAGTCACCTGAGGCAAACCAGGAAACAGACTGCAGTTCCTCCACCAGGAAGTGACACACACACACAGACAGACAATAACAATCTCTTTTAGACCTGATTCATAATGTCCCTGAGAAAGGAAAACACAGCAGGAACTACAGGGAGCTCTGCAACCTAGGAACAAGTTTAACCTGCTGCTGGCTGCTCGCATGAGTGCGTAGAGAGTGTTAGTGTGTATGCAACCCTCAGGGAAGTTTGTAGAGCGACAGAGAGGAGTCACACATTTCTGTTTCATGCTGGTGTGTTTGTGCTTTCAGCCTTTAAATGTCTTTCCGACCTGACGAGGATCTCTCCTGCCCGGTGTGCCAGGACTTCTTTAAAGATCCCGTTGTCCTGACGTGCAGCCACAGCTTCTGCAAAGCCTGTCTGCTGAGATGGTGGAGAGGGACGACCACACAGGAGTGTCCCGTTTGTAAGAGGAGATCATCGAGGAGCGAACCGCCTCGTAACCTGGCTCTGATGAACCTGTGCGAGAGCTTCTTACTGGAGCGAGAGCAGAGAGCGTCAGCAGGATCCGAGTCCCTCTGCAGTCTGCACGCCGAGAAGCTCAAACTCTTCTGTCTGGACCACCAGCAGCCGGTGTGTCTCATCTGCAGGGATTCAAAAACACACAACAACCACAGATTCAGACCCATCCACGAATTTGCACAGGAATTCAAAAAGGAGCTGTGGAACTCTCTCAGGCCTCTGCAGGAGAAACTGAAGCAGCTTGAGCAAGTTAAAGGAAACTGGGACCAAACAGCACAGCACATTCAGGTCCAGGCCCGACACACAGAGAAGCAGATACAGGAGCAGTTTGAGAAGCTTCGCCAGTTTCTAAAGGAGGAAGAGGAGGCCAGGATCACTGCTCTGAGGGAGGAAGAGCAGCAGAAGAGTAAGATGATGAAGGAGCAGACTGAGGCTCTGAGCAGAGACATAGCAGCTCTTTCTCACACAGTCAGAGTCACAGAGGAGGAGCTGAGAGCTGAGGACGCCTCATTCCTGTTCAACTACAAGGCTGCAGTGGAAAGAGTCCAGCAGCGCCCCCTGCAGGATGATCCACAGCTGCTCTCAGGAGCTCTGATAGACGAGGTCAAACACCTGGGCAACCTGACCTTCAACATCTGGAACAAGATGAAGGAGATGGTCTCCTACACTCCTGTGATTCTGGATCCGAACACAGCCAACCCAGAATTCATCCTGTCTGAGGACCTGACCAGTGTGAGACACGGAGAGAGACGGACGCTCCCAGAAAACCCAGAGAGGATCGACTATCACCGCTCTGTCCGGGGCTGGGAGGGCCTCAACTCAGGGGTCCACACCTGGGAGGTGGACGTTCGAGACAACGCCGCCTGGTTCGTTGGCGCTGCCGCAGAGTTCATCCACAAGAAGGGACAAATAAAATCCTGGTTCTGGCAAATTGAGTTTTACAATGGTAAATACAGCGCACGCATGTTAGGAGATCCACCGGCTGTCGTCCGAGTGAAGAAGAAGCTCCAGAGGATCAGGGTTCATCTGGACTGGAGCAGAGGAAAACTGTGCTTCTTCGATCCCGACACCAACGCTCACATACACACCTTCACGCACACCTTCACCGCCAGGCTGTTTCCATGCATGGGCACTTTGGACCAACTCCCACTGAGGATTTCACAAGGAAAAGTCGGCGTGACCAGAGAACCCCTCAGTTAGAGATGAGCGTGAGGATAATGTGCTGAGCTGTCGTCTGAGATTTAAAAGAACTGAAGCCACATTTGGTGAAACACAATAGCATCTTGAATAAACACTACATTTCTGAAAAGAGTAAATTGCACTTTGATCTACATTAATTTGTATTTCAACTTTATACTTGCAATCTCAATAAAAATATCTAAAATGTTTTTTTCTTTCAAATACTGTTGATGGACGGACAGATGAATGGATGGATAGAGAGAGAGAGAGAGAGAGAGAGAGAGAGATTTTGTCATTTGGTATCACTGGTCAGCAGGTGTTGCCATGGAAACGTAACTTCATTGTTAAGTTGGACAATATTTTTTAAGTTTCACTTAGTTTAATATTTTTAAAATAGAAACTCAACAGATCAGTGATTCTGTCAAATCACAAGTTTCAGTTCCTCACCAACGTGTGTGCGTGTGTGTGTGTGTGTCTGTGTGTGTGTGTGTGTGTGTGTCTGTGTGTGTGTGTGTGTGTGTGTGTGTCTGTGTGTGTCTGTGTGTGTCTGTGTGTGTGTGTCAGTGAGTCTATCATTGCAGCTCCTAAACTCTGCTGGTGAGACAGAAACTTCGGCTGGTGAGTAAAATCTCCAACATTCAAATGTCGATATGAAAAGGACAATGTTTCTGTTCAGTATTTGTTAATTCAGTTTGTCAGTTAATTGGAGGTTTAGCTGTGATGGTGACTCTTCCTCTTAATAGTTAATAATTAATTATTAAGTCTTTACACTGACGTCCAGACATTCATTAGTTTCAGTACATTTCTATGAAAAATAACATTTTGTTGCATTTATCAATAAATTATTAATATTAATGTAATTTACTGTTACACGATCCAACAAAAGTGTAGTTTCATGCACATAAGAGAAGTTTTTCTACTTTACCTCTTAACTTAACTTATCTTAACTTAACCAAACTACAACAGGAAAAGCAAAATCAGAAAGTAATGACGCTAAACTTCTACCAAAGTAACTTTCATCATTTTCTGTCTTTTTATAACATGTCATGTGTCCTTTGAGTATTTTTTTTTGTTTGGGAAAATTGTAATTACATATTTGTTTTGACACATTTAACTGTTAAAGATTTAAACGCTGTTTTAAAAACTTCTCCCCACTGTCAGAAATTAAATAAATAAATTAGATCGAATCAATATTAGTCATAATCATAAAAGTCAAATTGAAAACACGAGGTCTACAAATACTGCTACAGACACACATATTTGACTTTCTTTCTTTCTTCTTCTTCTTACCATTAACAGTTACTGGACCATGGGAGGTTATTATGGGATGGCTGTTCTGGTGGTTGTGGCTTTGCTTCTGAAGGCCGCCCAATGCGACGTGAGCTGCGAAGGAACAAACGGACGTCCAGGAGTGGCAGGATCCCCCGGCAGGGACGGGTGGGCCGGAGTGAAGGGAGAGAAAGGAGAGCCAGATTGTAAAAAAGACTTCTGAATTCAAACACAGTACTTTTACCTTGCTAATGTCTGGTATCTTTGTCTCAGCACCCCATTGCCTTTATGACCACTAGATACATTTTTCACCTAAAAACTCACCGATTATTTTGTCTCCAGCTGCGATGGCTGACAGTTTGGTTGATGAAGGCGTCCTACAGATGATGAAGGGGGAGTTGGGAAGTCGAGGTTTGCAAGGAGTCATGGGTCTGAAAGGTTTCCGAGGAGATCTGGGAGCAGCAGGTTACCCGGGAATACCTGGTCCCCCCGGCCCTGAGGGGAGAAGCATCGGCCTTGGTAATGACCAGACCCTCAGGTAGTCAGTGTATCGTGCTCACATATAGTGTGTGTGTGTAATAACATGTGTGTGTGTGTTGCTCTGTTTATAGGTCAACACTCCTCTCAACAGGCCCGTTCAGCTTTCTCAGTGATCAGGACGGACAGCAGTTACCCTCGATACAACCAGGTTCCTTCTGTTACCACCATCCATCACATTTTAAGCTGTTTCCAGACATGAACTCTGGAAAATTGTCTCCGGATATTTGCAGAGTTTTCCTTGTCAGAGTCAGACACAATCAAAAAACATTCAGGCACACGGCCTGTTTATTGGGTCTCATCACCAAAAGCTCTCGAATCTCAGCGTCTTTACAAGTTGACGTCTTCATCTGCGTCTTCTGTGTGTGTGTGACTCCTCTTTCTCACCCTGAGATATTGTCATAGGTTGGTGTCACGTGTTAGAAACGTCATCAACACGGCCACTCGCTCGCTGTGATGTTTTCTGGACATTTTCCATTTTCAATGCGTGTCTGAAACACATATGAATTTTTCAAATCTGCAGTATTTCTAATAATAATGTCTTTCTGTCAAGATTAGAACGGGATTAACAGGAAACTGGTCGTACGGATGTTTATTTCCATCATGTAAATGTAACTGGAAAATGAAACAAATATATATCAAGACTCTTTTCACTTTTTTTCCTGATCTTGGGTTTGTCTTTGTGTCTCTCAGCCTGTGACCTTCCAGACAAGTTTGGTCAACAAAGCTAGAGACTTCGCTGTAGGCACAGGTTACTTCACCTGCAGAGTACCTGGCGTTTATTACTTCACCTTTCACTCTGGGGCCAAGGTAACACACCAGTGTCTGTTCTGCAGCTGCATGAGGATAAACGCTGACACATTCTAGACCACACGGTGTCATCAATTTCAGTAAAATCAACCTGTATGATGTCTTTTTCCCACTTCTTTATTCAAGAGCTTGGTAGCGACAGTGTTTCCATAACATGAAAAACTTAATTTAAATCCTTGTTTTGTCTCAAAGAAATACAATTACCATGCCCACAATGAGGGCGGGACAATTTTTTTTTTTTAATACGTTTTTATACTTTAAAAACATCCAAGCACAGACACAATGTGAGATTTCGATATGTGCACAAGTTTGAGCACAAACAGAGCAAATCCAAGCACAATCAGGGCAATTTGAGTGCAAGTGCAGGGTTTAGAGTGAAAGCATCGCAAAATCTGAACCTCCAGAAAAACACCGGTAAACCTGTTTTCAATCTGACTCACGTGATGGTTATGAACCTGTTTTTTAGGTCAGCATATGTCTGCGTCTCGCCAGCGAGGCTCTGGTCAACAAGCTGGGATTCTGTGATTACAACAGGAACAACGATCAGGTGAGTTTCACTGCGTCAGGGAGCTGGAGAACCGTCTCACAGGGAAAAGGTTCCCGGTTCAAATCCCAGAGTCTTTGTGTGTAGAGTTATTCTCCCTGTGTAGCTACTGTGTGTGTTGTGTTTCAGGTGCTGTCAGGCGGCGCGGTGATACAGCTGGCGGTCGGACAGAGGGTTTGGCTCGAGTCCTTCAAGGACCAGCAGACGGATTCTGATTTAAGAGACACGCAGGACAAGAAGATCATCTTCAACGGCTTCCTGCTGTTCTCCTAACGTTCAGCTGTGAACTCACCACCGCCGGGAGTCAGCGGAGAAAACCTGGGACTGAATTTAGCCAGAACGTTGTTTTGTCTCCTTGTCATTGATGCTGTAAATCCTGTTTGAAGGTCTGACTGTTTCTGTGAATGCAACAAAAACTAAATAAAAGTTTATTGTCGATTCTGTGTGTGTTTTATAAGATTAAAGAAATTCATTACACAATTTCATTACACAGACAATCACTCATTTGGTTGTTTAAGTCAACATATAGTATAGATATATATATTTAGACCAAAAACTGTGTTACTTTGTTGCTTTACTTACGCAGCCTATACTTTTAAAGTATTTCTACTTTAGATTGACTTACTTTTACGCCACTGCACATATCAGCAAATATCTGCACTTTCTGCTCCACTACATTTATTATAATGCATTGCTTTACGTTGTTTAAAAAAATGTGAATTGGTCCATTGATCCAATCAGAGCGGCCACTTAACATTAGACCCCGCCTCCTTCAACGAGAACAAAGCACAGCTGCAGAAACACCTGAAATGAAATCAGAAGAGACTCAGTCATAATGAGGAAGTTACATCATGGGACAAATACTTTTACCTTTAATACATGAGTACATTTAAAAAGCAAGTACTACATTTTACTCAGGTAGACAGAGTTAATGTTGTACTTTTACTTGAGTAACGTGTTTGAGTACTTCCTTCTCCACTGCATAAGTGAGACAAGAAAAATGATCCAGAGCAGAATTTCATTTCATTTCAAGGTTTATTAGACACCAACGTTGTGTGGATCAGTTCAATTACATTACATTTTATTTGTATGGCACCAAATCACAGTGTGTATTATCTCAAAGTACTTTACACAATAAGTTTCCCCACAATGACACATCGCGACGGACAGTATTTTGACAGAGTTCGTTCTCCTTCCACTTCTCTGTAACCTCAGATATTTACAGAACTACATCCAGTCGTCTCAGAAAAATCATTTCCCAAACAAAAGCTGCTGATCTGTTATTTTTTTTTTCCTGTTCCTCCTCCGGCTGCTTCACATCAGCTTCACTTCACTTTGTTTTCAACTCGTCACAGTGGTTTTTATTCTTCTGTCTGTTCCATCAGGTGAGTTTATACACGTATTTATTTCATCTGCGATTCCAGTTTAACAATAATCTGCTTGTTTCTCCTTTATTATTAACATTGTGTATTTTAAATATCAAGAATGCATTTGGATATTTGAGCTGTATACACATTTCTCTCTCACCATCGTCTCCTTTCCTAGTCGCCTCTCCTCTTTCCTCTCGTCCCACATACCCTGTCTCTTCTTTCCTTCTCTCCTCCTCTTCTCTTTTTCCTGTCTTCGTCATCCCTCCTTCTTTATTTCTTCCTCATCATGTCCCATCCCTCCACCATCTTCTTCTCCTCTCTCTTATCACCCTTTCCACTTATCTTTCCTTTCCTAGTCTCCTCTGCTCTTCTCTTATCTCCCATCCAAATATTTCATCTTCCCATCTTCACTTTCTCTTTGCTAACCTCATCATCCCTCTCTTCTGTTCTCTTCCACTTGTCTCCTTTAATATTTTCCTCCTTCCATCCTTCCCTCTTCTCCTCCCCACTCTTCTCTCGTCTCATCACCTTGTCTCGTCTCCTCCACGTCAGGTTCTCCATCATGCTCCCTCACTTCACTCTTGTGATGGGAGCCCTGCTCTCATTGGCCGTATCCCAGCTGGTTGCTATGGAGACCTGTCAAGCAACAGGGATGCCCGGGATACCAGGTATGTCCAGTCGTGTGTGTGTGTGTGTGTGTGTGTGTGTGTGTGGGTGTGTGTCTATTTGTTTTATCTTTACTTCCATCCTCAGGTATGCCTGGGCTGCCCGGCAGAGACGGTCGTGATGGAGTGAAAGGAGTGAAAGGAGAACCAGGTACAATAAAATGATAACCAAACTTTATTTATAAAGCATTTTTCCAAATGTTCACAGGTCAGCTGATAAATAAAAAACATTGATGCTCAGAACATCTACATCTATGGCGCCTGAAATATTCCTGCTGTAGTCTCACATGGGCTCACTCGGACATTTTCCGAATATTTGACCAAATAACCTTCCAGAGCCTTTCAGGAAAATGTCCAGAGTTCAGTGCATGTCTGAAAGCAGCTGTAGGGAGTTCTTCTCGTCTAACTCTCAGGAAGAGTTGAGTTATTCTATTCAACAGAGACACGGCAGGTGGGTGCAGCTTGTTTTCATGTTGTTGTCTGCAGGAGCAAAGCGGCTCGGCGGCCTCAGCCAACAGAAGGGAGAGAAGGGGGAGCCGGGGACGATGGGATTCCCTGGTAAACGAGGTCAGAGTGGGGAGCCAGGGAAACCTGGGGCCCCAGGGTTTGAAGGACCTCCTGGAGAACCAGGAGAACACGGGTATGTATTCGAACAAATCACTGAGCAAGTCACAGGAGGCCTGGTGAGGACAGAAGAGAAGTGTGTTGCTCTGCAGAGGGAGTTTTTCTCAACTCTTTGAAACATTGAAAATGTTGGAATCTATTGTAAATAAAGTTGAACATCTTCACGTCCTCCCTCAATCCAGAAATTAAGCTAAATTTTGCGTCTATGGCCATCTTGCACCGAAGACGGCATTTGGAGCCAGAGTCGTAGTAGTTAAAATTACTACTTCAAATAACTAATTAAAATCCAACTGATAAGAAACAAAAACTACCCCAAACGACAGATCTTTGAGGAAAGAATTGACTTTTTACTTTGGTCCAAGTACCATCCACTAACATAGAGGAGGTGGGGTTTATGACCTATACTGCAGCCAGCCACCAGGCGGTGATTGAGACATTTTAGCTACACTTACAGGGAGCCGTCATCTATCTTTATATCCAGTATATGGTCTAGTTTTAATAAAACCTGGGGTCACAGATTACTTTTTGCCCCGGTAGCGGGTTCATCCCGCTCTGGCCCTCACTTTGTGTTGCTTCCGTGGCTGCAGGATGGTTGGAGTCCAGCAGAGGGCGGCCTTCAGCGTGGCCAGAGGCACCAATGATTTCCCGGAGAGAAATAGCGTCATTCGTTTCACTACAGTCATCACCAACATCAACAATGACTACGACACAACCACAGGACGCTTCAGGTGAGATTCACAGCTGTCATCCATTGTAATGTGTTTTTTATCTCAGGTTCGTAGCATCATATTTAATTGTTACTCTGGTGGTGCTGGAGGAAAACAAATCAAAGGATCATCAAAGTCATTAGAAGTTGTCGTCTTTGGACTACTGACATTTAATCCAAATCAATTCCATCATTTCTGAGATATTCCGGTGTGACTGACAGTCATCATGCTGCAGCAGGACAGGAGTAAAACAAATCCACGTTTAGTGAATTAAGTAAGTTTGTGTGTTTCAGGTGTCGCGTCCCAGGGACGTACTACTTTGTGTTCCACGCCTCTTTAGAGGATCGTCTCTGTGTCCTGATGAAGCTGGACGGAAAGCTGCTATCGTCCTTCTGTGATCTCCGCCGAGGGAGAAGACAGGTACGAACATGAAAGAGTTCAGAGAACAAAATAACTCGACAAACCAATGACAGATTTTCACCAAACTCATTGGACAAAGGGTCAAAGGTCAAGGTCAACAAACGAATATGGTCAGAATAACACTTTGTCATAAGTGACGTCATGAAGAAAAATAGGTCATGTAAACTTGTAACGTTTTACTTGTAAACCTTACTCAGACTAATCATCAGCTATCATATGGAATGAATGATGTCAGTATTTTTATATAGAAACATTTTAAAGCCTGATTAATGTTTATACAGCAAACGCATCACCTCAACAATGCTTTTCCTTTTATTTCAATATTCTGCCATCATTTAAGAATTGCTCCAAGATGAAATGTGTGATTCCAGGTGACGTCGGGCGGCCTGACCGTCTACTTGTCCAGGAATCAGGAGGTTTGGCTGGAGACTAAAGACTACAGAGGGATGAGAGGAAAACCCAGCGGTTACAGCATCTTCTCCGGCTTCCTGCTGCGCCCGCACTGACCCGGGAAACACAAAACAACCTCCGTCCTCAAACCTCTCGACAGCAAACTGGGTCATTTCATCGGCTACAATATATTCTGACTGGTATTTGCATTTATCTACTGCGTGAAAAACATTGTGCAGACGCAGAGGATACTTTAATTTATATTATAGTTTGATTTAGTCACTTTTGAGGAAGAAGGGATTTGTTTCCATCAGTAATTGGGTTAAATTTTTTTTTTCATCAGCCTTAAAACATGTTTATCAAAGTTTGTTTTTTCAGCTTTCTCTTTTTTTTATTCACTTTTAAAAGTTACCAGGTCCAATTCACTGTGTTGAATTTATTTTCTCTGTCACAAGTTGAACTTGAAAACTACAAATAAAGATCTGAAAACAACCTCAAAGCTTTGTGCTAAGATTGTTTAATTTCTTCTCAGGCTGTACCGTTGGTCTTTTTCTTAAATCTATTTCATACATGCAGCTTTATTTCTTACAGGTTATAATTCATGATAAGTCTACAATTAAAATTACAACGTATACAAACACAGACAGAGTCCGTGTTGCTGCTCAGATGCTTGAGAGTCTTAGTAAAATCTACAAATTCAAAATGCGGATGTATGCGTTTCTGACTCCAAATTTGATTTTGTGAAATAAAACCAAGTATATATCAAGTTAAAGTTGTAATCTGCAACTTTTGCACAAATTGAATTGAAAGTTCATCTTCAAGATGTCAGCTCTGGTTTATGTGAGTGTGTTTTAAACACTGCAGCAGCAGTAAAAGTTAAGTTACTGAATGTGAAAATATTCTAATGGTCAACTCAGAAAAAAGGTTTGATTTCTTCATGTCACTGAGTTTGAACTTTGAGAGAGGGAACAAAAACAGGGACAGAATTAAAAATGAAAAGAGGATCAGAAAATGACAAGGTGGCATTTTTCACAGGATGGAATCATAAAAATCTGAATCAGCTCTCAGATGATAGGAAATAAAAAGTTTTGTGGAACAGATACTAACCTTCGGACTGAGGTCAGGAGCTTCACGAACACACTGACAGCAAGAAATTAACAGAAGTTCAGAGGAAAACAGAACAAAATGTTAATTCGGAGAAACGTTTTTTATTACATTTAATTCAATGACTCTTCATCAGGTGAAGTTTCACTTCCACTGAAGCTTGATTCTCTGTTAGAGTCAAGTCATCGGACTCTCACAGAAACTAAACCTGAGCTAAAAGTGCAATATTCTTTACTTGTAGTGGAATAGAAGTATAAAGTAGCATTACATGGAATTTAGTAACTTAAAAATGTCCATAAGTAGTGTTGTTGAGTAAAAGTACTTTTCACCACTCAGATTTCTATCAATTTTCTCCGACAGATCTTTGTTAAAGTTAAACACAAATATTTGTTAGAGAAAATCATTTCAACCTACTGATTTGAATCCTGCTCACACGTCCTGTTTCTAAATGCATCTTAATGTTTAACTTTAGTTCTTAAAGTAACGGTTAAGTATTAAATCGTCCATGTAAGTATTTTACTATTCTTCTGTTTATTATATAACTTGTTGACTGTTTGATGGATCAATGTTTAACCTGGGTTTTACTGTTGTAGTTGGTTCATGTGAACATTTAATTCATTTTAGATGATAAACTATAAAAATGTAGTACAGGTACTTCAAATGTGTACTCTCTGACACCCCAGGAGTAAATGTAAAGTACTTTGTTATATTCCACCTCTGAACACCAGCAGAGCGGCGAACTTTCCCCACTTCAACCGTTTCACTTCCCTTTTTTTATTCTGAGTCGCTGCTGTTGCTGTGAAGAAGGACGGATCTTCACCTCCGCTCTTCACCTCCGCACCTCTTCATCATCTTCACCACAGGACCAGTGATCTGCCTGAAAATGGTGAGACCTTTCTGACCTCAGAAAACCAAAGAACATGTCAAGAGAGAGAGAGAATCACTTATTCAGATCGATGATAGAGAAGTGGATTTAAAATTAGAATTTTTACTCAGTGTTTATTGTTGTAAACTTCAAACACAGTGAACTATCGTTTGTTCTCTTGTGTGTGTGTGTGTGTGTGTGTGTGTGTGTGTGTGTGTGTGAGTTGCTGGGATTCCCAGTCACAATGCAAAACATGCGGTGATGTTAATGTCGTTATTGTTGATGCGAGCTGAGTCGACTGTGTATTTGTTTATGTGCAATTAGACTCAGTCAATAAGCAGTGATGAAGATGAAGAGTTAAATGTCCACTGAAGAGATGAAGGTTTTATCCATCATCTAATAATCATAATAATAATAACTTTTATTTGTATAGCACTTATCTAAACTTAATATCACCTAATAATTGTGAGCATTACATTATATTTACATAACACTACACACATTTAAATTACATTACACTTACATTACATTACATTTACATCACGTTACATTTTTTATCTGCAACAATTGTTTCTTTGATTTTTTAAACGTTTGCACGGGAACCTGTGTGTTCAGGCCCCCCAGTGGCTGAGCTTCAGTACTGCAGGGATGCTGCTCCTGGTTCACGTGGCCCCGTCCTTCACACAGACGTTGTGCAGCGGAGGAGCCCCGGGGATTCCTGGGATCCCGGGAACTCACGGGCCCCACGGCGGAGATGGTCCCAAGGGAGAGAAGGGAGATCCAGGTTCAGAGTTCAAACATTAAAACATCAAATACATTGGACACGTTTTGTTTTTCGAGTTGGCGAAATTTCTTATTTCAGAAAACAAAGAAAACTCAGATTCAATGTGAAGAAACTCATGAACCGACTTTGATCAAATCTCTCAACATTAGTTCATTTAACTCAAACTTTAAGCAGCAGTGAATTTATGTTTTTATGTTAAAGTAAAGAAGGACTTGACCACATGCACCAACTTATCTGTGATTAACTAATAACAACTAACACGTCTTTTCTTTCTTGACAATATCTATATTATATATCTGGGATTTTATACAGTTATCAAACAGATCTTGCAGCATATTTTGTTGCTGTTTATTTTGTCAAACTGATTTGATTGTATTTTTCTGTTGTGTTTAGTTGCAATAGTTTTATTATAGTTCTTTTGAGTAGATCACAATATAGACTTTCAATTTACAGCTCAAATAAAACACTTATCTTTAATCTCAATGTCAGTTCATGCTCAAACTTACTTGTTTTCGTATGAGCAGGTGAGTCCGGAAAGGCTCTCAGGGGTCAGAAGGGGGCACCAGGTCTTCAGGGCCCCCCGGGCCGGCCTGGGATGAAGGGGGATCCGGGTATGCCGGGGCCCCCCGGGTTTCCAGGGGAGATGGGGAAGAGAGGGAAACCCTTCAGCAGCTCCAACCAAGAGAAACCTTTCTTCTCCAGAAGACGTGTGCTGGCAGAATCCCCAGGAGAAGGACACGGCCATCATCTTCAACAGGTCAGAGGTTTAAAAGGTTCCTGCTTCGTCAGGACTTTATTGAAGGACAGGATATTTTTTGTTGATGTGCTGCAAAACAGAAAACCTCACGTTGATGTAATATTAGAAAATGTCCGGACCCAATTTTCTGTACATTTTCTTTATACCATGAAGCACAGTTTCACTTTTCTCACAAATACAGAAATCTCCTCATTTATTGGCAGGAAATCATGTTTTCTAGTTCTGGATATTACCCATGATGCCCTGCTTCCTGAACCTGAAGACCTGCCGCTGTCGGTAAATAAAAAACTAAAATATCTGCGTGAACTTCCCACAGAGAGATTATGTCGGACGTGGATGAACCGCTTCAGGGAGGTTCTCTGACAAACGGGAGTTTCACATGTGTCATCAAAGGCGTCTACTTCTTCAGTTACCACATTTCAGCAAGGAGCCGAGTGAGTCCATCACTTTCTTCTCCTCCGTTTGTCTCTTCTCCTCCTCGCTCCCTTCTTTTCCTTCACTTTGCCTTCCAGAGCTGGATCTAACCAGCTGATTTACTGCAGTGCTGCACTCATTTATCCTGTTACCTCCAGGAATCACATTCTTCTCCACAACGACCTGATATTTTACAGATAAACCATAAATTAATTAATTAAAGTAACATTCACTAGTTCCTGCAGCAGCAGAACTATAAGAAGTACTAATAAAAAGTACATAAATGTGATATCTACTTATTTTCTGTACCTCTTCTACCACAGCTCCTTTCTAAACACCCAAGGACACTTGACAATATACTGTATCATAAATAAACCAGTATTGAGAAACACCTCAATACAACATGACAGACGACTGAAGTGAAAGCACAGATGAGATGAACCTGATTCAGGCTGTGATCTGAGCGTCACTGAGGTTTCTGCTGCTCCTCACGTTATTTGTGTTGATGCTCCAGGTCTGTCTGAACCTGATGAAGGGCTCTACTGTTCAGATGACGCTGTGCGACACGGCTGAGGGCTTCCTGGTCACCTCCGGCTCTGCGGTCCTGGAGCTGGACGCCGGAGACACGGTCTCGGTCCACACGACCAAGTTCAACAGCATGCTGACGAGCCAGAGCAGCACCAGTCACACCTTCACCGGCTTCCTCGTCTTCCCCACGGCCTGAAGTCTGATCCACAGTCACAGGGAATTAAAGACTTTCAGTGACGTGTGCAGCAGAGAAATCAACTGTGTTGTGTTTGAACTAGTTTCACTCATTATTAGGTAAAATCATTTAAATGACTGATTTAGGTTTTGGTGGAAGGATTAGACAACTGGTGACTGACTTATTTGTATTTTCTTACAATTTCCAATAATTCAGAAATGTGGCTCATATATAATCCACCACTCTCTGAGAAAAACACATAAATAGCAAATTAAGAACAATTAGGAACAATGTGCTTTTATATTTTTTATGTTTTGTTAAACCGATAAAGATCCTTTCTTCATTAGATTTTTTCCTTTGTTCCATTTGTTATATATTTGAGCTTGATGCATATTTTAAATTACTAACATTTCCATTTATTACATTAACAAGAGGTTTTTATATCAAAATATAGATTTTCAATCACAGCTAAAGTAAAACACTTCTTTAATCTAAGTACTCAAACATGAAATAAGTCTTACAGATGAACTTACATACTCTTCATTGTTTTCATTTGCCTTAACTACAAACCACTGTCTTATCATTTGTAGGGTATAAAAACAAGATGTGAGAATATTTTCACATTAAATAAACGGTGCAGGTTCAGCTTCTCACTGTGGATCAGATAACACACAGGGACACACACACACAGCACACACACACACACAGGGACACACACACACACACACACACAGACACACACACACACACACACAGGGACACACACACACACACACACACACACACACACACACACACACACACACACACACACACACACACACACACACACGCACGAAAGGACAGACTGAAGTCAATCATCTTAATTCCAGTTTATTTTAATTATCAAATGTACATCATCTCTAGAGTTTAGTTTCACATTAAAACACCTTTTCCCCCAAAATACAAAATGAATTTCTCTTTCCCCACATACAAAAAAACCAAAACAACCCTAAAGTACGAAAAGTAGCAGTGATAAGGCGACGACAGCCGGGTCAGACATGAGGACAGATTCATGTTTACACAGGATTCCCACACAGACACAGATCTGACCTTTAACTCTGCAGCTCAGATCTGAAGTTCAACATTTCAACAAGCGACACACAGCGTTTCAGTTTGTTTCCTGTTTCCTGCCCGAGTTTGAAAATGAGCCGAGCGGTTAAACGTCAGATCCGTTCACGTGACAAATAAATGCAGCTGAAGGAACAACAGAGAAAAGCGATGACCCCTCAGTGTGTCGGTCAGTGCAGGAAACAGCAGCGTCGTTGATTTGTTACGGCGACATTGTGAACTCGTGGGATTTTTAAAGAGGTTCAAGAGAAAGAAATCAGCAAACGTCAGTAGTCGAGTGCAGTTTGGCGTTTTTCGTGTCAGAGAGAATCAGGTTCGTCGATATTCTTTAAACTAACGTGACGATAAAGCAAACACAGAGAAGTCCAGTTCTTTTAGTTGAGATGTTTTTTTGTTTCATTCTCAGCACTTTTGTTTTGGTTATTTTTGGCTTCTCCTCGTGGCACCAGGTTAAATCAGAGAAACGTCATTTGGCTCCTCGGTGCAGAAACTAACCGCAGAGGAATCTCAAAGAACTCTGGGGGGAAAGTGCTGCCTCCTTTTTCCACTTTTATTTCTAATCATAAACGTTTTAAAAAGGTTTGGCTCCACTTTTCCAAATCCCCAACATCCAGTTTTGGAAAACGTCGCAGACACTGCCGAGCGATCGTGTCGCGACATTCTCACAAACTAACTTCTTCTGGAAAACCAGCGAACTTTAATTTACCAAATCAAGTATAAAAACTCCTCAAGTGCATTTGTCAATTCAGAATTTCAGGGCAGCAAAAATCTGATGATATCTCCTCCTCCAATCAGGTGATTTCATCCCTCAGTTTCCTTCAGGCCAGATTACAGTGTCGACCGTTTTGCCTCCGCGACGCTGCCGAGGTTTCACCCTCATAACGTCTCAATTCACTGACGTGGTCGTTTTCTATCCCCTTCAACTCTTTAAGGGTTTTTAAAAACATGTTTTTCCTCTTTGAAGGGAAGGTTGAGGCGTTTCTCAACATATAAAGTAATCATGTCGGGGCAGAACCTCCTGAAAACATCTGATTCGAACTGAAAAGGTTTGCGCACAAAGCTTTGTTAAGCCACTTGCTCATTGTCGTCATTTGCATTGCAGCCCGTGTGTCCACTCCAACAGGGATGCAAAGCGGGTTTCTCGGCGCATCATGGGACGACGACGTGGAAGGGGGAGCCCGGGATGTGGTCTTCGCCCCACTTGACCACCAGGATGTAATTGCCCCGCTCCCTCAGCAGGTAGCCGACGTTGTACTGCAGGTTGCCCAAGTGTTTGACCAGCACCTCCTCACAGGGAACCTGAGGGCCGTGCACACCCACCAGCAGCATGTTCTTCCCTGAGGACGGGAGAGAGAAGAAGTCAGACGAGTCCTTTCTTATCGAATCCAACAGGGAAGTTGTGTTTTCGTCTAAGTTTGTTTGATAGTCAGCAGGTTTACGTAAAAACCACTGAACCGATTTCCATTAAGTTTTGTGGAGCATGACCCAGAGTAAACATTTAGCTGTGGATTCAGATCATGGTTGTTTTTTTCCCCACTTCCTTTAACAATTTCAGATCTTTTATCAGCATTTCATTGATTTCTCCAGTGAAGGTGACTGATATTTATGAGTTTGTGCAATTTGGTGCAGATCTAAATACAAATCTGGATCTAGTGAACCTGAACACTCTCTTCATTCAAACCACACTGTGTCTGTGGCAGAGAATCTAAAGAGTAGTACCACCGACTCACACTGATTTGTGAGTGTTGTTTTCCTCAACCACACCCAGAGATTCCAGTATTTATGAGACAGTTACAGTAAACATGTTATGAGTTGTTTGTGTCTGATGCCCACAGGTCAACAGGGAGGTCTCTCCTTACCGGCCTTGCTGCAGTCCACAGAGAAGCTGCTCCTCTGGCCCACGAAGGCCTTGCTGAGGCCGGAGCCTCGGCTCAGCACCTTGCTGGCGTCCGAGTCGCTGGGCCTGGGCATGATGCTCTGAGTGAGGCTGCCGCTGGACGCCCGTACGGCCGGATCCACCGTCAGGGTGGACGTCTCACTGGCGTTGGTCACAGTCACCAACCGTTGACCTGAGAGAGCGGAGGGAGAAAGGTTTGATCAAAACGACCGTGTTTGTTTGTGTTTTTCTTTTGTAAAAAATGATTTTCTGCATTTCTGTTGTTTTCAGATGGATTTAATAGAAATCAATGGTTCCCCAATGATTGATTAGTCACCCGCAGACACAAGGAGGTGTTTTTTACGGCGGCAGGTTCTGAGCAGTGACGTTCACCACGTTACCTGTGACTTTAGCCTTGAAGGGACTTCCAGTGATGTGGTTGGGTCCTCCATATTTGATGCTGATCAGGTAGTTCCCAGGAGCCATGGGGGTGTACTGCACCTTGTAGCCCTCTGGAACCTCCTGACAGTCCATCTTCACTTTGGAGGGACCCTCGATGGTCACGGCCAAGGCCCCGGGGCCCGCCTTAGTGTTGTTGATGATGAACTCTGACTGGGAACCTGCAAGATTACAGACACTCCCACAGTTTTACAACTAAAGATGGGGGTGCGAGTGTGTGAGATTTGATGCAGATTGAGTGTTGGGCTTTGTATTTTTGAGAACCTGACATGTCACCCAGCTACAAGTGAAGAGGTCAGGGGTCACACAGGTGGACAGACGGGTAACCCACCTGTGGTGCCTCTCTCCAGTCCAGCTCCATACGCTGTGACCAGACTCGGCTCTCCGGTTTGTCCCGGTTCCCCGACTCGGACCTGGAAAGGACTTCCCGGGATGTGAGAGCCGTTAAACTTGACGTCGATGGAGTGGAGGCCGTTCTCCCTGGGGATGAACCGGATCGCATACTTGTCTGGAGAAGGGGACGGAGGGATTCATTACCAACGGGCCCAAGATCCAGGATTTCTCACTTTAACAAAAACCCACTGGTAAACACAAACCTTTCTCCAGCTCGGTGACGGCACACTCCTCCAGAGCACCTGAGGGGCTGTGGACCTTGGCCTCCATCTTCCCCTGCGCTCCATTCAGACGCACCGCAAAGGATGCTGGGTGATTCGCCTTCAGGCCAGACTCCTGCAGAGGTCGGACGCACACAGTCAGTGGACAGACGTTTGAACAGAAGAAAGTAAAGCAACAACTCAAAACACAGACACACACTCGTTTCTACTACGTCTCTTCTGCTCCTACTCTTACCTGAGCTCCTGTTGGTGCAGCTCCAGCAGACAGAGGCAGACCCACAATGTTAAAAAGCACTTCGACACACTGAGTGTACGACACAGTACAGCCTTAAAGGAAGTAATCAGGGAATAAGAAAAGAAACAGGGATACATATATTCTTCATTAGGGCCTTTTATATTAGGTTTTAAAAGAATTGTGACCGAGATAAAAAACTACAGAGAGGGACACAGTGTCAGTTATTTACTGCTCTTTGATGGACAAACTATTTCTTAACGACCTCACACAAAAGAGGAAGAGAAGAAAGTTCTTGTAAATTAATTATAAAGTTGCAAATAGTAGTAACAATGTATTATATTATTTTTAAATGGTGACTGTTGTACAGGTTAATACAATGGTCTAAAGTACAATGATCTAAAGTTGTGATTACGCCAATGATAATATTATATTTAACAATATAACATTGATATGAATTTGGCCAAATGATATAACCAGGGTGTATTTTTGATTAGAACGTAAGAAATTCAAATGATAATTTAAATGCTAGAAATTCGATTTTGCCATAAATCAGATCTGCTCAATAACTTTCAAATATTGACATTAAACAGAAAAACTGTTGACAATGTTCCGTGAAGTCACAGATTCATCATGTCTGCAGCATTATTCTCATTAAGTAGAAGGACACCAGCGTTTCCTGTTGACTGTGCTATAACGAGCCAGATTTAACAAACAGAAGAGCTTCATCTACAGCTACAGACAAACTACAGACTCTATGAGCAGGACGCCTCTGTCTGCTGTAACCAGGCAACGAGCGAGCTGAAGATGCTGAAGATGCTGCTGCTGATGAAGATGATGTTGCTGTTAGGAGCCTTTAAATGAAACACAAGAGAAACACCAGCAGTTCCACACCAGACAAGGAGAGGGACGACCCGAGCCAGGCAAAGGGGGTTTCTGAGATGACGTCACTGAATTTAATCCAAACTAATTTGACCAAATGACAAAAAGGTGTTTTATCTAAAAATTAAAGAATGGAGGGTTAATATTTCCATGTTTAAACTCCACGTTGTTTTTGTCCACTTCAACACAGACACAGTTTGCCTGACTGGGGTGACGTCCATGAGACCAGTTGCATAAAGAAAACTCTAATACTTTAATCTGCCTGAAATAAGTGAGTCAATTCATCATAGTTAGGATGTTGTTGGTGCTATAGTTAAAATGATCAATAAAAACTAAATGTGAATTAAAACCCAGACCAGTCAGACGCAGTTATGAGAGAGTTCTTATGCAACTGTGCCTCAGAGCCCTTTAGCAAGGCAGGGCAGGCTGGGTGTGGAGGTGTCTCCTCATGCCTCACCTGAAGGCCGGTAACAGTGAGGCGGCGGGCGTCGTTCACCGGAGCCACGACCGGGACCAGGAAGGGGCTGTTGGGTATGTGCTGGTCGTTGAACTTCACCGAAATCTCATAATCACCTGGAGACGAGGAGGAAAGAGAGAAACTGTTTCCAGCCGCTGACGATCGCAACGCACTTCTGGTATCAGGAAGAATTTTAGACTCTTGAAATTCAGTCTTCTCTGATTTTGAAAAACAGCGTGTTCTCTCTACCAGGCTCCTGAGCGATGTACGAGACGCCACAGGATCCGTCTTTGCGGTCGTCAAATGAGATCTCCGCCCTGCTCGGCCCCTCCATGGCGATGGACAGGCCGCCGGCCCCCGCCTCCCTCGTCCAGATACTGAACTCAGCTGTTGAGCAGGAGAGAAACATTTAAAGACTTTTAAAACTACAAATCCACAACACAGTCATATATCAGTCCAGGATTTCTCTGCAGCGGCTGAACTCCCCACAAGTGTAAAGTGTGTTTGGGTGGGTATATATTTACCCGGCTCTCCTGCCTGTGCTCCCTCCAGTCCCGGACCTCCTGCTCTCACCTTGGTGGCCCCGCCCTCTCCCAGCGGCCCCACAGTGAACTGGAAGGGGCTGCCTGGCACGTGCACGCCCCTGTACCTCACGCTCACACTGTGCACGCCCATCTCTGTGGGCACGAACCGCACACAGTAGGTGTCGTTTCCGACCGCGACCAGCTCGGCGGGCTGACTGGCTCCCGAGGGGGACGTGACCTCCGCGGTGACGTCCTTCATGTCGATCGCTGTGAACACAGACAGAAGATGTGACGTCGACCCAACAGGGCAGAGAAAGTACCATGATGCATTCTGTTCTGATATCTGACGTCTTCCGTGATTTATCGAATGTGTCACTCAAACCACAAACCAAAACAAAATAAAGCTGAAACAGATGAGAAGGAATCACACACACACACACACACACACACACACACACACACACACACACACACACACACACACACACACACACACACACACACACACACACACACACACACACACACACACACTTTTTCCTAAGGCTCTATAACGCACCCTCCACCCCTGCACCGCCCCCCGAGCAGCGGGCATCAACAACACAAACACCCTTCACTTCCTTCTCTCTGCCCGCGAGCACCAGACCAGAGAGGCCGGAGATGAGGCGGACGCGCCCGGGAGAGAGGCTCCGACCCGAGACAACAGCGGAGGCACGAGCCCCGCGACCACTGGAGCTGCCAGACCACCAGAGGGAGCAGTAGGAGCGGGAGCAGGAGTGAGAGAGGAGCTGCCGAGACAAGACCAGGAGGAACCAGCTCACTGGAGGAAGAGGAGGATGACCAGGAGGAGGTGAAGGAAGGAAAACACAGAGGAGGAGGAGGAGGAAGAGGAGGGATGAGTGAAGGGGACAGAAGGCAGAGGAGGAGAAAGTTAAGATAAACTGAGGGAGAGAAGGGAAGAAGAGAAAGGGGAGGAAGAGGATGGTTGAGATAAAGGGAAGAATGGAAGGAAAGGGAAGGAAAGATCATAAAAGAAAGATGAGACAGGACTGAGAAAAAGAACAGACAGGAAACAGTTTTAGAAAAGACAGAGCAGCTCTGAAGACGCAGGACGTTTTCTTCATCGAAACACGAAACAAGCAAACTCTGTTCCACACTTTTACAGTTAGTGTGTAGTGTGTAGTGTGTGTGTGTGTGTGTGTGTGTGTGTGTGTGTGTGTGTGTGTGTGTGTGTACCTGGTATCTTCAGACTGAGGTCACACACACTCCCCACGCTGGCGACAGATGCTGCCTTCTGTCGTCGAGTGATGCTCTCCCGGATACGACCCTCGCCCGTCACCCGCACTGTGAACGGACTTCCTGTTGACACACACACACACACACACACACACACACCTCTATTTGTCAGAGAGGACATTTACCACTATGCTGCATTAAATCTCTTGATACACACATTTATTTACAACCTCAAGAGAGTAGTTTTAAGTAGTAATAGTGTTTTTCATTTAACCTGGGACGTGTTCCTCAGCGAAGCGGATCGAGACGATATAGTTCCCAGGCTCAGTTGGACAGTAAGTGACTCCACACGTCCCGTCCTCTATGTCCTCCGTCTGGATGTCCACCTTGCTGGGCCCCTCGATGGACAGAGCCAGGCCTCCATAACCTGGACATGCAGATAAATGAGGTTAACACTGTCTGGTTAAAGACATTTGACTGGTTTTAGTGGCTCGCTGCACTGACCGGCCTCTCGTGTGTCCACCACGAAGCTGGCGTTGTTGAACGTGGTTCCCTGGACGAGGCCGTCGCCGTGAGCCTTGACTCGGCTGGCGTCGCCGATTTCAGACTGGACAACCATGATGGTGATGGGACTGTTGGCGACGTGCCGACCGTTCTTCAGGATGCTGACGCGGTGTTCACCCACCTCCCGGGGGATGAAGGAGATCCCTGAGAGGAGGAAGAGGAGGAGGGATATTTTTAATGAATTCAGATTTGAATCACTTTCAAATGTGTATTTTTGAATGTGTCATACCAATATGGTTGTTTGTCATCCTCTTCAGCAGGCAGGGCTCGTCACGGCCGGATGGCGACCGGATGCTGGCGGTCAGCAGGCTGAGGTCCGTCTCGTTTATATCCAGAGAGAAATCTGCCGCTGAGCCCAGTTTGACATGAGAACGCCGCTGGTTGTCCTCTGAAACACACAAACACACAAACACAGAGGTGACACGCTGCTGTGGAGGCTCTGGGAAGTCGGATTGTTGCTTAAACAAAATGCGTTTTGAATGCAGAATAAAAGACAAGGTATATTCAGTTTGTTATCCTGAGCATTGTAGAGGTTTTGGGTTATTTTTCATTGGATCTGTGTTTTTGTGTGTCTGTGTGCAGACTGACCGGTGATCCTGGCCGTGAACGGGCTGCCGGCGATGTGGTCGTTGTTGTATTTGACCAGGATGTTGTAGTCTCCGGGCAGAGTGGGCATGTAGCTGACGCTGCACGTCCCGTCCTTGTTGTCCACGCAGCTGATGTCCGCTTTGGACGGACCCTCGATGGCCAAGTCCAGACCGCCTGGACAGACACACAGACAGACACACACACACTCAATATTTAAAACAGGATCTTAAAACAATCTTTTATTAGACTGTGAACCTTTGACCACTGAAAACTAATCAGCTAATCTTTGAGTCCATTTGAAGAAATTCCCTTAACATGACATTTTGTGTGGTCCCGGTGACGTTTGTCCACCAAAACCTAATCAGGACAGTTGAGTCCAACTGAACATTTGTACCTAACTTTCCTCAAATTCCCTCAAAGTGTTCTTGAGATATCGTGTTTAAAAGAACGGGACAGAACCAACGGAAAACATGTCACCGGCACAGGGGCACATTGTTACTGTTGGTCAGACGCAGCAAGATGGATTGAAACTTGACTTTGGATTTAAAAACGATAATCTCCTTCCTCTCGTACCTTCGGAGGCGTCCTCTGTAAACACTGTGAACGTGGCCATCTTCTGGGCCACGCCGTAGCTCAGACCTGGACCGTAGGCGGTGACGTTGGGACTGCTGGCATGGTTCACATAGAACTGCAGGGGAGACTCTGAAACACGCACACAAACATTCAACAATACAACAACAACAGGGGTCAAATCTACAGGTACATCAAATCTGAATCAGTGTCTGACACACACACACACACACACACACACACACACACACACACACACACACACACACACACACACACACACACACACACACACACACACAGGGTCTAACGTCATTACAGGCTGATTGTTAATCGTTTTCTCCTGCTGGTTGAAAATAAGCAATAAACACACACACTCTTCTTAATCACAAACATGCGCCGTGCACACCTTCTGTTTACTGCCGAGACAGAACCCTAATCACTGACTCTCTCCGTGTTCCTTCCTGTCAATGACGTCAACGTCCAAACAGCCCGGCAGCAGACTGAGGTCAGAGGAAAAGGCTGCAGGTTCTGTCCTGCTCACCATGTGTCTACAGCTCACCTCGGCACCTTGTGTGTGCGTGTGCGTGTGTGTGTGTGTGTGCGTGCGTGCGTTGAGCGCAAACCTGGGATGTGCGTGCCGTTGTATTTGATGTGCATCTCGTGCAGGCCGGCCTCAGTGGGCGAGTACTGAACAGTGACCGTCCCGTCCAGGTTGTCTGTGATCAGTGGCTGAGCAGATTTACCTGAAGGCATCAGCACCTCACCTGAGACACAGAGAAAACTACTGCTTATCGGAACTTTTTGCCAAAGGACTTGAGTTAAAAATCTGCCGGCAAACACTTGATTTTTGCAGTTAATGTGGATAAAGCCTTTATATTTTAACATCTCTGATTCAGCAGATAAAACGTCCTCTCGTGATCCGCCCGTCTCTCACCAGTGATCTCGCCCTTCCTGAACGAGAACGGTATCACCATGTCGAACGATCGGAAGCCGCTTCCATTCACGCTGCTGCTGATTGGCTCGAAGTTCTCCGACTTCACCTGGAGGAGACAGACACACACACAGGCTTCAACGTGTCATTCAACACTGAACCGCTTCCTGTCCGCCTCGGCGACCTGCGTTAGAAACATGCTGCTGCTGCCGCATCCAAGCCCCGCCCACACAGGGGCATCCTGGGAAGTGTAGCGATGGAGCAGGAAGAGAGAGGAAGAGGAGGTTGATGATGTTGATGAGGTGACTCTGTGATGCAGCCACAGCGATGAGGGGTGCACTGAGGGAGAGAGAGAGCGAGGGGAGACCACCACAACAACTCTCCTGGAGAAGAGAAAAAGAAAAACCCGTAACCATAGCAACGGCTTCTGCATCTCGCTAACACGCAGGGTTTGTTTATGTGATGATGTGGGAAGTTTGCTGCGATCCCATTGGCTGAGACAAAAAGGTGAAGTGATGGCAGAGGAAGCAAAGCAGTCGAGCGAGTACACGTTAGAATGGGAGAGAGCGAGGTCAGGTTTGAACCAGCAGCCAGTAACCTGCAACAGAGAGGAGCAGAGTGTGTGTGTGTGTGTGTGTGTGTGTGTGTACCTATAATATTGTGTTTATAAGGAACATAGAGTGTATTGTGAGTCTGCAGTGTGTATTTGTGTGTGTGTTTTGAATGTTTGTGTGAATCCGACTGACCATTATAAGGTCATTTTACCCTTATCATAAAAAACATTGTGTGTATTACAGCTTGTTGGTTGCATGCTTACGTGACGTGTGTGTGTTTGTGTTGTGTTGATGCATGTGAGTGTTTTGGTACCCAGGGCTGAAACCCAGCTCCAGGGGGAGCGGCCTTTTGCTGTTGAGACATCTGCTCTTGCATCATTGGTACCTCATCAGTAGCCTGAAGACACAATATTAAGGGTTAACATGTGACCTGGTACACACACGCACCCTTTGTACATATGTGTACAATCTCAAGTGAGTTCCACTTATTTTCTGCTCTGTTCAGATGTTTAGATTCTTGTCAGATAACACAGGTTCTATTTTAAAACAGCAAATATGAGTTTGATCCAAGGTTTTTCCATTTACGGGAGTTTAATTGTTAAATGAAATCTATTCGCAGTAGTGCTTCCAACTTTTGCTCAGTCCTGAATGGTTTGTCGACAAACTTCGGTCACGCTCATACGTTACACTGCCATTTAGTTCAGGTTTGAAATCAAAGATAAACTAAAATTGAATTTGGTCCCTTCAAAGACTCCTCTGATCTTAATGTTAAATCTGTAACACATGTTTGCGACACAGACAGATAGGAAGTTGACATATGCTGAGGCCTCATGGGTAAATCCTGGTGACAGGAAAGGCACAAGACGAAGGTTAGTCTGGAACCAAGTTAATCAGTCTACCAACAATCTCCCTCAGTGCTGCAGAGAGAAACCTCACGAAACCAACTCCTCCTGTATAAACCAGTCTCCAATCCCAGAATTCACGGTAGTGTCCCTCACCATGACTTTGAAGGGACTGCGTGGGATGTTCTCTCCTCCAAAGCGCACGTAGATGACGTAGTTCCCAGGAGCGGGAGCCGTGTAGAAGATGTCGAAGGTTCCGTCCTCGTTCTCCAGCACCTCGGCCTCCACCTCGCTGCCGTCGGGCTGAACCACCACACAGCTCACCTTCCCCTTCCCAGCAGCCGTGGCGTTCACCACCAGGCCCAGCTCCTCGCCTATGGCCACCGTGGGGCCCACGCCGGGACCTGAGGGGGGGACATTTTCTTAGGGTTTGTGCGCGCCATCATTTTGAAGTTATCATGTACATGTGGTTTCTGTGAGACATTTCATCATCGGCGGTCACGTACCTGTGACGGTGCACTTGCTGGCGTCTCCGGTTGCCGTGGCACGGACTCTGTAGGGCGAGGCAGGGATGTCGTCGCCACCGTACTTAATCACAATGGTGTGGCGGCCGGCGCGGTCCGGGATGTAAGACACCCCGTATGTACCGTCACCGTTGTCATGGATACTGGGCTGCTTAGTTTTACCATCCTGGTCCTGAAGTGAAAGGAGGGGGCTATATTAATAAAACTCAAGATCATTTGAATCATTATTTGTGTGATTGTGAGTGTGTGTTTCTTACGGTGATGGCGACGCTCAGTTGGCCCTGGCCGGCGTCCTTGGCGTCGATGTTGAACTCGACGGGGAAGCTGGCCGGGACGCCGCTGGTCAGCCCGGGGCCGCTGGCTCGCACTTTGCTGGCATCATGAGTGGGCAGAACCCGAAACTTGAAGGGACTGAAAAAGGACACAAGTTACTAAGAGACTGATGTCAGAGCCCCTGAGCAAGGCACCAAATCCCCACTGCAGCCACCACATTTATGTTTTTCCCCAGACTCATAAGGTCACTCTGACATTCAGCCACTGACCTCTAATCAGTTCACCTTTGAGTCCAAATGACAACTTGTAAAATGTGAGGAAATGTTCCTGTTACATTAGTACTTCTGTAGTGCAGCACTGATGAGTACCTGCGTGGGACATCCTCCTCTGCGTACTTGACGGCCACAGAGTACGGTCCCTCCACCGACGGGGTGTAGGACACAGAGTGAGTCCCGTCCCCGTTGTCTTTCACCTCAACGGGCTCAGCGATGCCTTTGGGAGCCGTGACAGCCACGGCCAGGGGGGCCACGCCCGCCTTCCTGCAGTCAACCATGAAGGATTGGGGGATATTGCTTCGGACCCCTGACCCCACGCCGGGACCGGTCACTTTGACCTTACTGGAGTCCACCACGTCCTTCACCGGGACTTTGAATGGACTTCCTGGAGAGAGCAGGAAAAGGAGACGTTGACACAAAAACAACAGGAAAAACAATCCTGCAAATCATAACGATAACGTGTTTTAAGGGTTTAAAAAAGGAATCTAATCTCACCGGGGATGTGCTCTCCTCCGTAGGTGATGTTGACGTCGTAGAGTCCGGGGGTGTAAGGAACGTACTCCACGCTGCAGCTGCCATCTTTGTTGTCCTTACAAGACATCTTGGACTCTGACGGACCCTCCACAGTGATGCCGAGGCCGCCGATACCCGCCCCTCTGTTCACGGATACATGCAAAATCAGACAATAGAGACATTGTACTGGAAAAGCAATTATTATTTTTTAGCTCAGAAGTCTTAATACTCAAAAACACTGACATTAAAAAGATTTGAAAAGTGGGTTCGCTCCTCCGGCAGCACCTGGTGACGATGTTGAACTTGTTGGTTTTGTCGGTCAGGGCTTGTTGGAGCCCGGGGCCAGAAGCCACCACCTTGCTGGGATCACATCCCTCTGACACAGTGACCCTGAACGGGCTCTTGGGAACCGGCGTGTCGTCGTACAGAACCTGGACGCTGTGGACGCCTGAAACAAAACGCACCAGGATGGACAGCAGCTGAGGAACCTGACACCACGACACGGTTCAGTGTTTTATTTTGATACTGAAGTTTGAACACACAGGTTCAGGGGTGTTACCGTTCTCAAAGGGAGTGTACTCGATGCTGTAAGTCCCGTCGGCCTCGTCGGTGACCTGACAGTCCGTCAGCGCTCCGGACGGGTTCCTGACCTCGGCCTTCACGTGGTCGCCTCCTCGCCGGCTCAGGGGACGAGCGTCCACCGTGAAGTCTGTGGTGGCTTCTCTGAAAATAGCTGCAGGAGAGCAAAGGGGGGTTTAAAGATGAATTTACCAGTCGTGGTTAGTATGAATGTAATGAGCCTGAGAAAATGATGTAGATGTGATAAAACAGAGATTTTTCTTTTAACTGAATATGCAGAAATTACTCATTTGTGCTCTCAAATTCCAGAATTTGACAAAGTTTATGGTAAAAGTAGGAATTTGAGTTATAGTTATCAGTCAGTCAGCACAGCTACACATATGGACCATACTGCACCTTGTCCCTCCACTCCAGGTCCAAACACTTTGACCTTCGAGGTGTCGACAGCAGGATCCACCATCACCTTAGCGGGGAAACCGGGGACGGCCTTTCCTCCGTACTTCAGCAGGAGCGTGTACATTCCAGAGGTCAGAGGGACGTAGGTGACCGTGTAGGTTCCGTCTTTGTTGTCCACCACCTCCGTCTTAGCTTTCACACCTGGAACAACAGGTCTCACTTTCACATTCTCATCGCAGAACCAAGGATGGAATTTCAGAACAGTGAAGAGACAATGCCGGTGGTTTCACTTGTTTCACTTCATTTGAGTACAGCCTCTGATTCTCCATCATACTGGACCTGAGGCCTTCACAGTGACCAGACCTGCACAATAATCTTATTGTCATGTGGACTTGAACTTCAAACTTTTTCAAGGACAATCAAACAAGTGCAAAATTGCCAAAGATGCAAAAAAATGAGACCGCTAACAGTCTAATAATCACATTTTCACTATTAACACATGGTATTGTTTTTACTTTTACTATTATTAATTATTAATCCTTATGGGCGGCACATAGCTTCTGCTAAAATAAAACCTCTCATCTAAGTTGTCCCCAGAAAATGAGCTGATTTTACAAATGTTGAACGTAACTTGGAAACTAAACTACAGGCTGTGTGGTTTAAAGTTACCGGATCCTGGTGCAGAGCCAGTGGGGCTGGAAGGGGAGGAGTCTGGCAGCGCCTCCAGGCTGAGCTGACCCGGTCCAGCCAGAGAACAGTCCACATTCACCACACTGGTCTCACCAACCTGCACAGACACAACAGTCTGGGTCACCACTTCATTCTTTTTAAACTATGAAAGAGACATTTTCTCACTGAACCTGGAAAAGTTATCTTCCCCACTGAGAGTTTCCAACCACATGTAGCTTCATGTTTTTCCATTTCTGTTATGTGAATATTAGGGGTTGGTTGGTCGAGATTAATAAGTGGTTCTAGCAACCATGGCAACCAAGAGCCCCCCCCCCCAAGAGTCAGACGATCAAATCTAAGCTGCAAAACATTCTGAAACTGCTAAAATTTAACTGATCGTTCTCCTGATGAATCAATTTCTCATCATCACTTATCTAAAAAGTTTAAATCTTGAGCTCTCCTGCTCATTTCCCCTCTCGACCCTCACCTTGGCTCTCTTCAGGCCCGACCCTGACGCCACCACCTTGGAGGGGTCAAAGGGCATCTGGATGTCTGCTCTGAACGGCGAGCCGGGGATGTGGACCTCCTCAAACAGGATGTTGACCAGATAGTCTCCAGGCTCGGTGGGCAAGTAAGAGACAGAGCAGGTCCCGTCTCCGTTGTCCGAACACTCGATCTTGGCTTCGGTCGGCCCCTCCACCGTCAGCCCCAGTCCTCCGGTGCCAGCACCCTTGGTGTCGATGGTGAACTCTGCAGGGTTCCCCACCAAACCCCCTTTCAGGCCCGGACCAAAGGCCTTCACCTAGAGGGAGGGGACAACAGTGAGGTCACGCAGCCACTTCTATTACATTTTAATTTGTTGATTTCACCTTTTTTGTTGACATTTTATTGTTGTTATTCAATGATTCCACACATACGTACGTGTGTTATGGAGGGACTGTCATGGAAAGTGATCGATGCTTGCAGTTTCAATCAGATGCTGATGTTACCTTGCTTGGATCTGGAGGCAGCTGGGCCTCTACAGGGAAGGGGCTCCCAGGGACGGGGTGTCCGTCGTAGGACACGTTGACAGCGTAAAGGCCCTCCTCTGTGGGGGTGTAACGGACCAAACTGACATCGGCCGACTTGGGCTGAGGCTCCACTTTACATGGTACAGCACACTGACTGGGACTCAGCTGTAAACACAGGGACTGGTGAATTCTGGTGAATTTATTTCTTTTTAATATTAAATCAACAATAAACTGAGTCTGGCACTCACCACTGCGACCTCCAGGTGACCTTGACCTCCTGCCCCCTTGGTGTCAACCATAAACTGCTGCTCCTGATCGACCTCCACTCCTGAAATCAGAGTTTTACAATAATGTACAAGTGAAATTCACAATATATGACTAACAGATAATGTTAAAGTGCAGATCTCCATTAATACTAAATACCAACTCTAACACCTGCTAACATCTAATGATAACTTAAATTGTGCAGAAGACCTTCAGACGTACAAGGGATATTTACCATCTTGTCCAATATTCAAATAATATAATTCTCCCTCTGCAGATGCTGGTGCCCTGGAAATGTATTTACTGATAACAATTTCAATGGCCTTTTACATGTTTGCAGAGATTTAACTCTACAGATTCAAACCAGACAAAGGCTGAAGAGTTCTTACTTCCATCCAGGTTGTCCACAGTGACCTTGTCGAGGTCCAGCGGGGCGGCCACCCCGACCGTGAACGGGCTCTTGGCGATGGGGTCTCCTCCAAACTTCACAGAGATTGCTGTATCCCCCTGCAGACGGATTCCACAATTACTGTTTGAGATGTTAGGCTAAGTGACTGAAGACAGGTCGAGATAAGCGTCTACTAGGTCTGTTGTTTTTGTGCGAACACAACTGGTGAGTACAACTTCGAGAAAAAGATCCAGGTCGTTTGTTGTCGCTTGTGTCATCGCAGCTGAGGAGGATTTGATCACACTCACAACTCTTATTTTCCTATCATCTTGGTTTGATAAAGAGCAGAGACAATACAGGGATTTCTCGCTGAAAATATTCAACAGATGCGTGCAATTTGCTGTTCAGCCTCATGCACTGCTATTTAGGTGACGCACAGTGGAATACAGTATGTGATTAGCGGTTGTGCAGGAGCTTATTTTATGTCCCCGTTGAACAGGTGTGTATCTGTCGTAACCACTGAGCTGGTGCATGTTGGCAGTACCTGTGTGACAGGTGTGTATTTGACCGTCTGAGAGTAGTCGTAGTTGTCGATGATGTCAAAGTCTTTGACGGGCGAGGAGAAGGAGACGTCCAGCGGTGCTTTACCGGCTCCTTTAGTCAACACGGTGAAATGAGTCGGCTTTCCACTCTCCACACCTGCACAGGTAGAGGAGGAGAGAGAGATTTAAAGTGCAACAGTCCGGTTACCAAGAGCTGTGTGTGTCTGTGTGTGTGTGTGTGTGTGTGTGTGTGTGTGTGTCTCTCACCAGTGCGAGCCAGTCCGGGACCCTCTGCTTTAACCTTCGATGCATCGTGTGAAGGAGCAACTTTGACGTGGAAGGGGCTCTGTGGTACTTCCTGTGGGAAAACATTCATATCCAGTCAACATCTGAAATTAAACCTCCAAACCTAACAGCTGTGTGTGTGTGTGTGTGTGTGTGTGTGTGTGTGTGTGTGTGTGTGTGTTTATACTTTGTCTGTGAACAGGACTTTAACGGTGAGTCTTCCCGCAGCAGGAGGGATGTATTTGACGGTGAACGTGTCGTTGGCGTTGGGGATGATGTCAAAATCCACGTCAGCCTCCTTTTCACCGACCATGTTGGCGTCACATTTAATGCCCACGCTGACGTCACCTGAAACAATATGAACACAATATTTGAGTGTTGGATAATCAGATGTGAAACCACATGTTATTACAGTTATTTAGATTTTTGTTTTACTTCCCAGTATGACAGCAAACTTTCAGAGAAACACAAGAGGGTGAGGTTGTGTTTCCCGTCTGCCCACCCATCTAGATAATGTATTCACGTCAGCAGCACTTTGCCGCTGGGACGCTACAAAGACATGAGCTTGAATGTAAACAACAAACCAACCATTCAGCACAATCTGCGTTCCCTGCAGCAGAGTGCAGCCATCAATCACAGCACAGGAATTCAGAGTATGAGAGGAATGACACAGGAAACCAACAGACAACAGAACCAGGTCAGATTCTGAGCAGCAGGAGAAACTACTGACAGCCACTCATCTCTCTCTCTTTAGACTTCGCCTGCCCCCACATAGCTCGCTCGCTCGCCCGGGACGAGCAATCAACACAATGTTGTTTGACAAGTGTGTTCATACATAATAAACAATGACCCGTTGTGCACAACAATAGAAAGAGGTATTGAGGCCTTTTTCTGGTCCTTATTGTTGAAGTAAAAACTAGAAATATCTGGCAATAAACTCACCTCTCAAGGATTATTAAAAATAATATTTAATATGAGCAAGTTATGAGTGATATCATGAAAAAGTTGATACCTTTGCCTTTAATTTTGGGGAAATGTCCAAAAAAGGGAAAGACCCATTGTGTTGTACCAAGTCCATGTTGACAAATGTATGTCGGATCAGAGGTGGAGTGGCACTAATACTGTAAATCTGCAGAAATGAGGCAGAATCTCAAAAGGAAGGTTTCCATCATTTTATGGAATCAATGCCACAAAGAACTGAGGCTGGAGCGAAGGGAAGAACTGCCCAGTGTTAGAGTGGTGTTCCTAATAAAGTGCTCAGTGGGGGTTTTTGCATGGCAGGTAAATGATGAAATGTGTGAGTGTGTGAGTTCCTCTGCTCAGTAGAGTCAGAATGATGAATTTCCTGTCAGGATGTTTCTGCCTTGAGATCATCGCCAGAACATACAAGGTGTGTGTGCGTTGTAATCATTTCCAGACAATATAAAAGGTGAGTGTACATGTATGTGTATTTATAATCAGTGTGTAGAGTGTGTAAACTCTTTGTGTGTTGTTCTGAAACAGATGGAAATTGCTGTCGCACCAAATAAAACAGTCAGGGAGGATTTCCTGTCTTAATTATTACCGTGTGTGTGTGTGTGTGTGTGTGTGTGTGTGTGTGTGTGTGTGTGTGTGTGTGTGTGTGTGTGTGTGTTACCATCTCCGGCTCCTGAACAGTCGACAGTAAAGTGTGTGGGCTCGTTGGCCTTCAGTCCGGTTCTCTCCACTCCAGGACCAAACACCTTCACCAGGTCGGGGTGACTTCCTTTACCCACATTCACCTACAAGCACCGACAGGAAACAACGTCTTAATTTTACAATTTAAGGTTATGCAAAAATGCCTCTTCATACACATACTACAACAGTCAATTGGTTTTTGGCAGTTTTTATCGTTACACAGAATGAACACAGAATCTGGAGTCCCACAAGGCTCCGTCCTGGATCCACTTGTTTTTCTTTTGTCTTTATACATTAGATCCATCTTTAAATGTGTTACATTGTATCTCATATGGCTAAATTGAACTTAACAGAACATCTGTTAAAATGTTAAATTAAAATGTAGAGTACATCAGAGTTTAGATTAGATAGAAGTGAAAACTTTTTAGTTTGTTGTCTCTTCTAAGCGAATAAGATAATGGAATTTTCGCTAACTTTCCAGCTACAGCTTCACATGCTACAATAAATAATAAATTAATAAAAGTGAAAAAACGACACTAATATAAGCATACATCTTATATGGGTTTAGAAAAGTATTCAAAATAAACCAAAACAAATCAACCACGAATTGATTTTGAAAGGGTATGTTGCTAAATGTATTTTTGCATGTTGAAAACTTAGAAGAGACACGTGTTAGAGATTTAGTGTTGTACAGACTCTTATATAAGATAATCACTCGAAACACACTGGATTTAAAAGAAGTTTAATTGAGTCTATTTGCGCATTTTTATTTCACATTTCTATTTTTAACATATTGATACAAATATGTCAATAATAAAAATAAAATCCTTATTTCCAGTTGTTCTCACGAGGGAAAATATAAACTTAAATAAGTGAAATACATAATTAAATTCTATAGAAAAGAACTAATCACTTTGAAAACCAACTAAAATGACAATAAGGTTACGCAAGTGAGAAATGAGTGAAAATGAACCAAACAACACAGAAAAACATTTAAATGAAATGTGAGAATTTATTTTGAAACCAATCTAACTTCCATTATAGTGTAACTGAAGTGATTATAAATGCTGATGATGAAGGTGAGTTTCAACATGTTAGTAACAAAACAGATTCACGACCGTTAAGACAGAAATATGCAGCAATTAAGTATCATTAACTAAATTAGTCTTGGAAAACAGAGCTAGGAATGGAAATTAGTTTAATGTTGTGGTTTTAACAGATTACACACATCCAACGTCATGCCACATGAACACTAGAGGAAGGTCTGGAGGGTGGAGAGAGTTTTAAACAATGTGAAGTTTGGAAGTTTTCCTCCCAGTTTCTTTATCAGCTGTCTTAAAATTAAAAAAGACGAAAAACTAAACATGCTAGTCCTTAATGTGACCACTTGTGGGGCAACAATAACTATTCTTATTTTTCTAAATACAATTGAATAGTAACTCGATCCGTTTTCCTCCATCAACCTCAGTTAAACTCGGGCTTCTTTACTTTCCCAGTTTTTTTTTTTAAATGAAAGGTGTCGCTGCAGCAGAGTTATGTTCCCAGTGCTGGTAGCAGGTATCTGGGTGTGGCTGTTTACCTTCCATCCTCCACTATAGCAACATGGAGCCTTCAGGCTGCTGCAGCTCACAACAAGTCTGCTGAGTCATCGCAGTGACATCAGCTCTAACTCTGAAATCAAACTTTTCAGACAAGTACAAACATCGCTGCACCAGTCGCAAGGATCGGTGGACCGGTGCAAATCTCGTCTTCAGCACACAAACGTTTCTTCATATGTTGCAGGACGTTCTTATACAAAAAGTATGAAGCAGTTTCCAGATCTAAACATCAAGATTTTAAATGGGTTTTTTTTTTTTGTCTCCACTGTCTCCAAGTAATTGCTCGTTGTGGTAACTGTCGGGTTTACTCTATAATTTTGTAACGTCTTACTAAGTGAAGCCCTTTGAGATAATGTATGTTGTGAAGCCTCTAAATAAAAGAGTTCAGGTTTATTGAGCAGCTTTTGGACTTTGTGCCTCTGTCGTCTTATAACACAAAGACTTTGTCAACTCCTGCTGCTTTGTTGTTGGCAGCGGGGTAAATTCCTGAACAGCTCACGGACTAAACAGATCCGAGGCCCACTGGCAGTTTCTCACCAGACTTATTTACCCTGTGGGTGAAACTATAAACGCCTAAAAACAACAACAACCAAGTAAAGACAGCTGATAAAGTCGGTAACATCACAGTTACAACAAAGCAAATAAAGACCTCAAAACTGTAATGAAAAAACCAAATGAAAGGTGGTGACCGAAGAATGATCAGTGTAAATCTCAACTGAAAAATTAAAACATTTTCACTCCCATTGGTTTTTACGAGTATCATTTTTTGGGCAGTTTGGTCCCGAGTAGACTCCCAGTGACTAAAATGATGAATCAGACGATTGTAGATGAGGACAGAGCAGCAGCTCAGGGCTCAACCACCAAAGAGAGTGAGTGTCCTCAACTATTGTAAGAGGAGCTGGATAATAGTAGGTTTCTCCAGAATAAAAGGGGGATGTTCTTATTCCATGAACTGAAAAGGTTTTCATTTAACAGGACGGATAATTACTCAACACAAAAAAAAAAAAAGAAATCACGAGCCGTTGGGGCGACAGCAGAGCTTCACTCATCTGAACCTCTCACATTCCCCCACGTGCAAGATTAAACAACAGCTGGCTTCAAATTCAATTATATCTTGTAAATCACAACTAGACGTTGTTGAGATGTTTGCACTTGCAATATTTCAAATACAAAGAAACTACAAAACATAACATAAGAGAGTAAAATTATTATATTAATCAATATTTAAGTAAACACACGAGTCAGATCAGACTCAGGTTTTGCCGATAATCTAAATTATTAGTGTCGCTCAGAAGGTTTTTGGTATCAATTGTTGATATGATTCAGTTTCCTCACTGGTTTGTAGTTTGAATCCCAAAAGGTTCAGTTTAGTGAAGCTCTATTGTGGCTCAACATTTAAAAAAAGAAATAAAGTGATATAAAATACACAAAGCAGAGGGAGTAACAGTGTCAGTGGTTACAGAACAGAAAAGACAGGTTAGTGAATATGGTGATTCAATCCTTACATTATAGTCATATTATATCATTGAAGTCAACAAACAGGTTTACTTCTAATAAAAGCTGTTGGGATTAGTGAGGGTCTAAGTGCAAAAGACAAACTATAGATTGTTACAGCGCAGACACAGGAGAGCGTGTTAATATGTGACGTGTAAACTATTACAAGACGAAACGTTAAAATGAAGAAAAATACGAGAAATAGTTTTTGATCATATTGTGGCAGTCATGCGTTTTCAGTCCACTCACTTCATCATTAACACTTTGATTAAATGTCAATTATTATTATTAACCTCCATTATTCATCAGTTTTGATAAAATCCTTATTAAAAAAAATAAAATCACATTTCTTCATTATTTAACATTTTAAGGTGTTTTTTTTTTCACCAGCATCATTTTGTTGATTTAAAGAAACGAATGCATGTTGTTCCAGATTTAGGAGCTGTACCTCGCCTCAGTGTAAGTAGTGATGATAATCAGAGGCTTCTTAGCTTTGCTGCTCACATCAGGAAGTTTTGACTTCACCTTCTTCACACTTTGATTTAAAACAGTTGGCTCGGATTGAACAACGACTCTGGTGCTTTCGGTTTTAACCAAAGGTTCCGATTTGACAATTTTGACCCTTTGTGCCTCAACCAGATCCCCAGATTTGGGCAGGATAGCACTTCCTGTTGTGACGGGATGCTGTGATTGGCGGCTTACCCTGAAGGGGCTGTTGGGGACGCCGACTCCTCCCCAGGCGACGGCCACGGTGTGTTTGAGATGGGAGTTGGGCGTGTAGGAGCAGGAGTACAGCCCGTCGCCTTTACTCCTCACCTTCACCTCCACAGGAAGTCCCTCTGCATCCTGACAGATGGGCAGAGGAGGCGATCATTTGAATTTAATCAAAACATTTTAAATTATTATCTCATGTGATTCATCCTTTATCAAGATTCACTGATCTCAGGTGCGAGGATTTGCAAAAACAGACTCGTACATTTTGCAGAAACCTGGATGAAAACAAATGTTGAGGTTTTCTTAATTTCGGGAACCAGGAAGTGCCCCCTGCATTCGGAGGACGTGACAAATGCTCTTATGTGGACGCGTTTCTCTGTCTTACCTGAGCTGAGATCTTCAGCGGACCTTTCCCGGCCTCCTTGGCGTTGACAGTGAACTCGGCCGGCTGGTTGACCAGGCAGCCTCCCTTCTCAAGCCCCGGCCCAAAAGCCTGGACCTACAATGATGAAGCAAGAAATAATTATTTTTCATCTTTACACATAAACGCATCCATCTTGAGCTTCATGTTTAAACAGAGAGTTGCTCAGTTTGGAGGGGGTGAGTCTCTGACCTTGTCTGGGTCACTGGCGTTGTCGTCAGGGACGATGAAGGCCATGAAGGGGCTGTGCTCGATGTCTTCCTCGTCACAGGTCACGTGGACGGCGTATTCGCCGGGTTCTGTCGGCCAGTAACTCACATCACATGACCCATCGTTCTGGTCCTCACACTCAATTTTAGCCTGTGAAGGTCCCTCGATGGCAAAACCTGAACAAACAGCAGGTTGGATTAGAAGGGATGTGGAGCGGGGGGGTTCACCAGCAGAAGAAAAGCATTGTTCTCACCCAGCACTCCCACGTCAGTGCCGACGGACTCCACTACAAAGGCAGCGGGTTTACCCACAATGCCTCCCTCCAGGCCGGGACCCCAGGCCCTGATCTGCTGAGGCCCCGCCTCCTTACCCACCGTCACGTCGAACGGACTGAAAACAAGAAAGAGAGAGAAGAACTGTCAGAGTGAGTCAAATCACACAACCCTGTGTGTGTGTGTGTGTGTGTGTGTGTGTGTGTGTGTGTGTGTGTGTGTGTGTGTGTGTGTGTGTGTGTGTGTGTGTGTGTGTGTGTGTGTGACGCCACACAGCATGAGCTCATCCTCAAGGCTGTCGACACACACACACACACACACACACAACTGTAACTCAATATTCAGCAGTTACTGGCTGTGAAATGTATGTGTGTGTGAGCAGGATGTGTGTGATTGTGTGTGTGTGTGTGTGTATAAACAGTGTGCGACTCTTCACTCTGCTCAGATTGAAACAAGCTTCACTCGAATGAAACTGTCTGTTGTGATATGTTGTTTTCGACATGGCACATGTTTCAGTGTCTATCTTTGTGTCATGAAGAATTCCCTCAGCCTCTTTACAGACCGAACCCCCAACTTGAATCTAACTTTAACCTGATCCCTAAAACTCGAAACAGCTCGATGCAGAGTGTGCTCCAAATGGTGTACGTGCCACTCTTTTATTTTGAAAAGCACTTTGAACCTAAGCCTGAAAGGTGTGGTATAAATTATTGTTATTATACAATGGTCATTATTATTTAAAGACTCTGGATAGGTTATGTTTAGTTATTGAGGAGAAACTATCTGAATCAGCTTCTGGTCACGTGTTTATTTTCTGTCTCATGTCCTAAAACAGATTTATTGTGTTTTGAAAAATGTGCACAAAAGACGCAGCATCATTCGAATTTTCATTTCCTTATAAAAAGGTGTTTTCGAGTTTGACATGAAGGAGTTTCTCAGGCTTTGTGAGAGTTCCCTTCATCTGGTGAGAGAACAGTCGATACAGGAGGACGGGTTGGTGCCTGCACAGGATTCTGGTCTGGATTATGGCCGAACCACAAACAAGCACGACTGACTTGTGAGTCAGGTACTTGCTCTCTGCAGATATTTCCTTGACGTGAATGACTTTGAATCAGTGCTTTGTTTCCACGAGTAGAGCTACTCTTTAAAAAATACATCACAAGATGAAGATGAACCCTTTCTGCTCTGACATGTGAGGAACACTGTCGTTAATGTCTGCACAACAAAACACACAATCTCCTCTTCAGACAAGTGACAAAGAAAACACAAGGCCCAGACTAAATCTCCTCCTTCCCCTGAGGATCCACCCATTCACATCAGATGAGGTCATGTGCTGAGGTAATGCCTTAAACCACAAACACACACACGCAGAGTTTACAGCTCACCTCTTCGGGATGTGCTGACCCCCCCAGGTGATGGAGACGCTGTGTTTGCCAGGACTGTTGGGATAGTACTCGTAGGAGAACACACCGTCCTGACCGGAGATCTGCTTCACCGGCTCCTCCGTGCCTTCTGAAAAACACACGCACACACACACGTTACAAACAGCGTAATCACAAATTAAATCCAATTTAAAAAGAGCGTTCTGACATTAAACACAAATCCGCAGGACGGAGCTCATGTGACAGACAGGAGAGTCGAGCTAACGAGAACCAACAAGGTTCAACTTAGGTTTAAGATCATTTTTTAAAGTATCAGAAAATAAAACCTGATTGAACAGTAAAGTTGTGAATTGTTTAATATTGTTTGATTGTCAGTCTTAGTGGCCGCAGCCCCTCAAGGAGACGCCTGCCTGCTGCTGTTTAACAATACCAGGTGAAAATAATGATGAAGAACAATAAGAACCATCATCTTCATTACTTACTTTTTTTAAACTAGTCACACAGGGCCACTGTGAAAGATTAAAACTGAATAAAACTACAAACGTTAGGAAGTCAAATAAAACCAGGAAAGGTTCTCCACTAAAAGTGTGAGACAGGAAGTAAAAGAAGTCACAGACTTCCTCAGACAGAGCTCTGGGGCTCAGACTGTAAACACCCTGTCCTCTTCAGTTTTCACTCAGCAACAGATAAAAGACCTCGGCCCCGAGAAGCTCAAACCAAACACCGGCTCATATGGTACTAAAGATAAATACATGGAACTGTGAGGAAGACCATGAAGAGCCTCCACGCTCATTGGCATTCTTGGGTTTAAAGAAGGAGTGAGGTGATGTTTTCTCATTCTCAGAACAGAAGACTCCACGTTGTGTCTCTACAGAATCAGACTGAACTCACTGGGTCCTTTGACGACAGCCTTCAGGTCTCCGCTGCCGGCCGTCCTGGTGTCAACCTTGAAGTCACCGACCTGTTTCACCCTCAAGCCGGTCGGCTGGAGACCCCGACCCGTCGCCCTGCACGACCCCGGCATGCAGGCTGGACAAACCGGAGAGGAAACACATGGAGGAGTGGTTAGATGTTTCCTGATGATCTATATATAACTAGAAGTAATGTGGCAGAGCTGAAAGGACTCACCGGGTCCCACGTCCACGCTGAAGGGGCTCTTGGGAACCCCCACCCCTCCAAAGGTCACAGTAACAGTGTGTGGTCCGGCCTGGTTGGGTTTGTAGGTGCAGCGGTACACACCGTCGCCCTTATCCTCCATCATCACCTCCACACTGTTCTGGCGGCCCTGAGGGTCTCTGATCATGGCCGTGACGTCTCCTGTACCGGCTCCTGCAGAGGAGACGTAAAGAAAAGGAAACTCTATTCAACGACTCGGCTTTAACGAAGGAATTTCAACTTTATGGGGAACAAGCAGGGGCATCGCAACAGGGGAGGCAAAGCAGGCAATTACAGCTGAGAGGTGGCCCCTGGAGGACGGACGATTACGTGAGTCCACAACAACTCTGTGAGAAACCCCTTAAGTTCTGTGAGGAGCACAGGAGACGGTTGCATGGTCTGAAACGAGGCCTGTGCCACGGAATTCCTGCCAAAAGCTTCGTAATGTTCGAGGTTTAGTTGATGACTACAACGTGTAAATGTCTGAGATGGAGAAAGCAGTTTGTAATTAAACTCAACTATGATTTATGTTTATGTACAGTTTACAGGTTCTGATAATTAAAGAATAGTTTACAGTCTGGAGTGACGTGTCTGGTTAGTGGCTGACCTGCAGTGTAGATGTCAAAGTAGGTGGGTTTGTTCGCGACGCTGCCCACAGGTTCAATTCCCGGCCCTTTGGCCGTGACCTTGGAGGCGTCGCCGAGCGCTTTGTCCACGCTCACCTCGAACGGACTCTTGGGAATCTGCTGACCTGCAAACATCACCGTCACCTAGGAAACGAAAACGACAGTTACAGGGAGTGTGAAACAGAGCGAAATATGACGGGATAATCAGTGAATGATCAACATAGAGATGAAGAGAAGCCTTTCAATGAGCTTTTAAATCTGTACATCATCTTTTACTTTTCATACCAACCTGAATTAGATTGTCTACAATTTAAAGTTCAGGTCCTAAAGTAATAAGGAAAAAATACATTGTGAACTTTCACTTGCTACAGTTTGAAATTTTCATGGAATCTCTCAGTGGAATTAACATTCTCAGAAACAACTGATTCATGTTTTGTTGTTGTTTAAAGAAACAGGAGTTTACCTTGTGAGCGCCCACGACTTGAGGAATGTAGGTGACGCTGAACGTCTTCTTGCCCTCGTTAGGCTCCGCCTTCAGCTGATGAACAACACAGATGCATATTTTAGATCCATGCGATTGTACGACTTTGTTATCTCTAAAGAAGTCAGACGTGTTGAAGAGGAGAAAGACGAAGAGCAGGATGTGGTGCGTACCTCCTCTCTGGTGCCGTCTGGATGATCCAGGTAGACGGTGACCTGACCCTGACCTGCACTGAACGTGTCCACGGTGAACACAGCGGGACGCCTCACCCGGTTCCCCGTCGGCTCGATACCTGTCAAAGACAGTTTCAGAAACATTATCACTGACTGTCGACTGAAACTGATGAAGAAGAAGAAGAAGACACAGTTCAAACTGACCGAAACAAATTTACTTTACTTTGTCAATACGACTGTCGACTGAATGGTTTTGAGTTCTGAACTGATATTCAAACAGAAACAAGCAGTTTGAGTTGTGAACCTGCGAGTTTATCAGACGTAAAAACACTGAACAGTTTCTATTATTATAACGACAGGATTTGTCACAGGGACATTAACCTTCATCTGTGTGTGTGTGTGTGTGTGTGTGTGTGTGTGTGTGTGTGTGTGCAGTGTCCTGTTGACTATATATGGAGTCATTTCCAGGTATTTCCTCCTCATGGTAACAGTTCAAGCTGGAGGACGACCTCACAAATCTTTGTCTGTTTGTGTGTGTGTGTGTGTGTGTGTGTGTGTGTGAGAGAGAGATCGGAGTGCGAGCCATTGTTCAGCCGACCAGCCGCTCACTTCCTCTCATTGTCAGACACACCAGTGTTTCCAGTGAACACAGTGAGAACAACAGGTCACAAACACAGAAGCTGCTGTTATTCAATCAGAGAACAGACAGATAACCTTTAAAACCAGAACATTTAAATCTACGTAAATAAAAAATGTGTGAAACTGTAATGATGCATAAAAACCACACAACGTTAAAATGGTTGATCGTATCTTTCGCTTGCTTTTGCAGCAAAGAAATGTTTGCATTTAGACAATCGGATTTCATCTCATCAGTTATTATCAGTTTTTGTTCATCGTGTGTGTGTGTGTGTGTGTGTACCTGGTCCGTAGGCTCGGGCCTTCTTGGGGTTGAGTTTGGGTTTGAGTGGAGCTCCTGGCTTCAGTTTGGCTTTGGGGAACTGAGACAGGTAGGTCATCACCGACTGTTCGTCTGCACTGGGGTCAATGATCTCCTCTGGGGTGATCACCTACACACAGACACACACACACACACACACACACACACACACACACACACACACACACACACACACACACACACACACACACACGACAGACATCAAGCTCATGTAATCCGTGTTATGATGTGAAAGGATCGTTACAGTGAGATGAAGCATGTATAATGAATCACAGACAAATAAGAAACAAACAAATCTGCCTTTGGCCTCAAACTCCTTTAAAAGAGATTCATCTGAACACTTCAACAACATGGTGAGACTCAGGGACAGTTAAAATACAAGATGCACGAGTCTTCCTTTTTAAAACCTGGTGCCTACATCACCCACAATACAACTTGTCTGCTGATAGTTTGGTTGGAGATTCAGGTGAGTGGTGCTAGTAGCAGCCTAAAGCATAAATGAGGGGCGAACAGAGATAGCGAGCTGCCTTTTGTCTTTAACTCCAGATTAAAATATTTTTTACAAGGCTCTCTCTGGAGCCACAAAAGAGAGGTTATGTTTTCATCTGTGTTTGTTTGTTCGACCGTCACCAGGACTACGCAAAACCTACTCAACCATATTCCTGTGGAGGGATGGGGCACGGCCAAAGGAAGAACCCATTACATGTTTGCGTGGCTCCGGATCAGGGGGCGGATGTCGGAATTTCTTTGTTCCACTTTCTTTAACATTGCAAAGATGGAGCAGCGGACTGATATCTACGAGTGTGGAATCTGTGCCTTTAGAAAGTAGACGCACAGATGACGTGCATCACATTGTCAGAAGGATGTGGACGGCAGAACAATTCACCCGTGTGTGAAAGTTGAGCATCAGCCTCATTTATAGTTTCAGACTTTCCAGCAGATTTTGAAACAAGGCTGAATTTCTCCACCTCGGGAGCACATGTCGGGTCGGACGCTGATGCTCGCTGATCATTTCTGGCTCAAAGTCGACGCTCCAGGGTTGAGGTCAGAGTTTTTCGTGAAGCCAATCGCGTTGCTTCACACCAGACTGGGAAAACTGTTCCCTGTGGATGTGGCTTTGCGTACAGGGGCATTGTCATGTTGAAACAGGAAATGCCTATTAACAAACTGTCGACACAAAGTTGGCAGGAATTCTGCAGCATTCAGATTTACTGTCAGTGGAACTAAGAAGCTCAGACCACAGCCCAAATAAATAAAGTAATAAGTATTAGTATTGGGAGTCGGGTGTCCACATACTTTCATATAGTTAAATAAAAGTGGCTCAGCCTCAGTGACTCTACAGGCTGAAGTGACCCGGCCCGAACAGCGGAGGTGTGGCACGGAGGTCGATGAGATGACCAACACTCGGTTCAGCCCGGGACAGTGAACTCGCACCGCTCTCGTCCTTCTGCTCATGTTGTCATGTTGTATTCTGCGTCACTGGATCAGGATTTTTTACGAGTCTAATATCGATGAATTACAGTGACTACATTTCCCAGATATGCTCTAAATTAACGTCAATAAAAAGAAACGTGAATCATCATTTTGTTATGACATCCTCTGACATTCTCATTACTACCTGGGGAAAACCATTTGTTGCATAACTCGGTCTAAAACATTTCAGTTTTTCATTCTCTTGGACTCAAACAAGTAAAAACAAATTCAGGATCAGAGTGTTTCCTTTGTCGCGAAGAGTCAGGAAACCAAACGGTGCCTGTGTCCAACTATCTGTCTCCTTTGGTTTTCTCTGCGTGTTACAGGGAAAACACAGGACGTTGGACGTGAAGTTCTGTCTTCATAGAGTTAAAAGTGCTTTGATAAGATTGTGAAAAACTATTATTGCAACAACAAGATCCTGAGAAGAAACGAACTTTAACCTCTAACCTCTCACTTGAGTGTTACACAATGATTAAAAGGTCACTAGAGTCGGAGGGAATCGAACCTGCGGGATGCCCAGCCAGTCGTCAGCCAGCTGCATGGCTTCAGTGGCATTATTCACTGGTTTGACTGAATCCCAGGTTTCCCAGTCTGGACACAGACCTGCAACAGATCACAGCAAAACACAACAATGTGAGAAACAGCTACACACAGACACACAACAGAGAGAGAGGTCTTCTGGGAAAACACAGAGTCTTTTCATATCACATCTGTAACGAGTCTTCAGTGGTTCAACGACACACTGCTGCTTTCCCAGAGCTCAACTGCAATACAATACAATACAGACAACACACACACACACACACTGTACCTGGTGCACAGCTGTCCACCAGTGCTCCCAGTGCCTTGCCGTCTCTCCAGTCCCTGCTGAAGTTGGTGATGGGCAGATCTGGGACTTTGTTTTGGATCCAGCCCAGCAGACGCTGTTTAGGTGTCTTTGATTCTGCCTGAAAAACAACAGGACCAGTGTAGTCAGCAACCGTTGTGTTCCAATTATACATTTCCAGTTGAATCCTTTCACTTGATTCAAAGCAAAGCAACCAACACATATATACGGACGTCATGTGATCAACAGACGGTGATGACGTCGGCTGTTACCTCTTCATCCTCACCCTCCCACATTGGCATGGAGATGGAGTAGTGCAGGATCAGAGTCCAGATCAGACCCAGGATCAGCTTCAGATTCCCATCCACGATGGCTTTAGAGTCTGGAGGAGAGACATGCAGACGTCAGATCAGCCTCTAAAACTCTTGAATACTTTAATGTAAACATGACACTTTGGGGTTAATGTGCAAGATTATTTCATGTCGGGGCTCATAGTCACAGCTGAATTTCATCCAACATGGAATTAAAAGAAATAGAAATATATTTTAACATAGAATGTTCTAAATTATAAACACTTATAAGTAGAAGAGATGAAAAAGGAACTTGGTTCTTCATGTTTTCTGATTTAACTGCTGACGTCCATGTTTACACCACAAGCAGCTTTAATCTTTTCCTGACCAACATGTCTGTCTCGTCACAATTACACCTCATTTCAGACGGGGATGAGAAGTTGTGTAACGCTGACAGAGCCCAACCTGTGAAACACATTACCTGAACACAAGCCAGAGCCAAACCCATTTAAACAGAGCAGAACCAAGAGAGAGAGCTGCTGGGTAACACTGCCTCTCATTCATCAGACCACACTGTACCAGCTGGTACCTCATCACACACACACACACACACACACACACACACACACACACACACACACACACACACACAGACAGACACACACACACACACACACACACACACACACACACACACACACACACACACACACGCTCTAATCTCCAGCTGCAGCACACAGAGTTCAGAGTAAAGCAGACAAAATATTCCTCTTGTTTTTAATTCACGTGTCCAGAAACTCGACAAAGTATTAACCGAATTAACGACTTGAGCAAGATTAAGTCGGTTAGAGGTTATAAATGTGTAGATGTTACCACCTGTGTTTGTCTCTCTACTTTCTTATGCAACTGTTTTGCTGCGAGCGGACTTGCGACACAGCGAATTTATCTGTGTTCAGCAGAAATGCACCGTGTCGCCACAGTTCGTCGTCCATGACAAATCCTGCAGCGCACCTGAGGAAGCCGCAGCTCTGCTGCACCGTCAGCAGGCCCGACATGTTCCAGCAGCTCAGGGTGAGGTGGAGCGTTGGGAGGCTGCTGCCTCACCCATGGGTGACACAACCCTGTAATGACTGTGTGCGAGTGGGTGTGTGTGTGAGTTAAGGTTGTATGGTAGAGGGGAGGTTGCAACATCAAACTTTCCTAATCTTTCTCTCTGCCAGACTCAAAACACTCCTTCATCTCTTTTCTCTCTCAATCCATTGCAGCTTTTCTCCTCTTGTGCTTCCTCTCACTCTCTCCAACTGTTTGTTTTTTAACATGTCATTTCACTCTGATCTCTGTGGCTTCCCCTCTCTCTCTCTTTTTTCCACACAGACATATTTCTTCCCTCCTTTCCATTTTGCTGTGTTTCTGCCCCACCTGTGTGTGTGTGTGTGTGTGTGTGTGTGTGCGTGTCACCACCAGCAAACATCCTGTCAGCGAGCTGCACTCGACAATGGCCTTTACCCTGTGCACACACACACACTCACGGCACCACCCATGGCTGAGCACACTCCCTCATTCAGCTGAGCACTCACTGCTCACTCTGAATGAGACACTTTCTTTACTGTGAAGAACGAAGAAACCCTTAAAGTCATGACATCATTGTTTAGTTAGTGTCTGAGAGAAAGATTAAAGTTGTACTTTCTTCTAAATTGGTGCTTTTGTGACTGAAAACACACACACACACACACACACACACACACACACACACACACACACACACACACACACACACACACACACACACACACACACACACACACACACACGTCAAATAATATGAAACACAATATATTTGTTGTACAGGATTTTTTAACATGCTCTTTTAAAACCGAGCCAGTTAATTAATCCAGAGTCAGATCGGTGCCAAATTCATTCTGCAGCAAAATTTTGTATGAAACTTATAGATGTCTTTTACTATTATTAATAAAATATTTTATTTTCATTATAAAAATATTCAACACATTATATTTGAAAACATCCTCACTTCACTGTTTGATATGAAACACTTGAAATGTTGATTTCATTCAAACAGTTCAACACCATCAAACTGAGTGTGTGTGTGTGTGTGTGTGTGTGTGTGTGTGTGTGTGTGTGTGTGTGTGTGTGTCCACGCCGACACAGTTTTGTGAGTATCGAGGCTATCGCCATGGTAGCCTATTGTTTAACAAAAGAAGAGGGACAGAGGGGGAGAAATAAATAACCTTCAGCTCACGTTTTACACACAGATCTATGGGAGGAAGCTGAGGTCACGTTCTGGGTTTGATCTCTAAAGAAACACAAATACTGCCGGTTGGGGGGGGGGCACACACACACACACACACACACACACACACACTTCAAGGAGCTGACTGGTCTTGTACAACCCAGTGGTGCCAGTGGGAGGGTCCTGACATTACCTGATCCCACCAAGAACAAACAAACATGCTCACTTGTGAAACTGGTCTTTGGAGCTGGGGTTTTCAGAGACTGGAGGACGACTCTGATGATGATGATGATGATGATAATAATGGCAACATAAACATATTTACTCGAGTACATCAGAGCTTCTCCAGGATTATATACATATTCTAATGTTTTTATCTAAAATGTAGATGGAACAAAAGACTGTAAATAAAGATGGATGACGTGTCTCACATACGAACGCTGCCCTCTTGCACCGATGGAGCCGCGGTATCCACCCACACTTAAACTCGACTGTCAATCATGACATTTCATTAACAAATCAAAACCAAACTCAGTGGAGAAATGAACAGTTGAACAAACAATCAGTGTGATAAGAACGACTTAAAAAGACATTAACCATCCTCCAGAAACATTTATTAGACGTGAACAAACATCGCACACTTCCTGACCGAGGCGGTCGAACTACAGATTCTGCAAATGACAGTGTGCAATGTATACTGGAGCACTGCAGAAGACTCCTCTGCAACGAGAGCATGAGCAGGTAAGTACAGAGATGAGGATGGTCATGTATCGTCCATTAAAGTAGATGGTGTAAAAAACAAGTGTGTATCAGGCTGAGTGTCAATAATAGAATTTATAAAATCCATAGAAATAACAGCTACAACGAGTTCATGTACTCAGAGAATCCTGAAGCCTTTAGGTGAAGACTTTCTTTATTGAACTCTGATTTCATGAAAGCTTGCATGAGAGCATGGCCTCCGCCCCCCCCCCCCGCCTTCTCAGCTCTTTCATTCAGAGATTTATTCGTCAACAAACCCATTCACAAGTGGTCCCCCCCCCGTTGTAATTCAGTTGGATCTGCGTCAGACAAACTGTGTTTGAGCTTCTCGGGCTCCGGCAGCCACCGATTCTGCCGATACCTGTGGATTTGTTGACCCGTCGCTATGGCGATGCAACAACATCCAGACAACAAGGACGCGAAATGGAGACGTGGGGGCAGGGAGGGTTTGAGTGTGTGTGGAGGGAAACAAAGAAGGGAGCAGAAACAGAAAGTGAGGGGGGGTGAGATAAAGTGTGTGTGTACAAAGTGTGTGGGAGTGTGTGCAAAGGTGAACGAGGGAGGGAACAAAATGCCGTTCTTATCAGCGGGGCCACACCTTCCCTGGTACAGGAAGTTAGAGAATGAGCCGCCACCAATGACCTGCAGCGTGGTCTCCAGCAGGCAAGATAATAACCAACTGGTAAAAGACCAGTCCAGTGGGTCAGTACAGCACAACTGACCAACCAGTCACACAACTAGTTAAAGCAGCTTCACTGTGTGATAAAACTATTTTGATCATTATCCTGTAAAAATACCAAATATGTACCACATGGTGACGAATGATACAAGCTGTAGAACGTGGATCTTATTCCATTGGTCACTACAGAAAAGCTTTGTCTCGATTCAGGCGCCGCATCCTTCAGAGGCTGCATTTGAAGACGGCTGCGTCACAGCAGCGTGAACTCTCATTTCTCAGGATCCCTCAAACGCCAACAAATGAATGAAGGCTCATAACATAATTCTGACGACAAGCTGCGAGGACAAAAACGTCCGATGCTTATACTTTAAGATTTAAACATCAGGCTTCATCTCAACCAAACACCTTAAAAATCCAAGAGGAAAACTTTCTCCTGGTGTCCAACTGCAGATCTGTTGCTAGGCGACAGATCTGGGGCAAGCTGGTGATGCAAATCCCGGAAATCTGCCGTAGACAACATTGTCTCAGACCGCGTCGTCCAAAGGAGGCGTCCCCTGAATTGGGACGCACCTTATGTGACGTCATATTTTGACATCATTCCTTCCACATGATCATAAACTACAGTATTTCTCCATCTACATAAGCTTCAGTTTGTGTTTATCGTCCGGGAAATATGAATGTTTTTAACAATGCAGGACATCGTTTTCTGACGTCTTCATGACGTCACTTATCAAAGGAAATTTAACTCTCTCTTATCTGTGGAGATATTTGGGAAAATGTTTTATGCAACATGTTTCTGTCGAACCTTGACCTTAATATTTAACTGAACAGCTCCAAAAGTTAATCATTTGGAGATAACCTACCAAGGAACATTCTCACCAAGCCCACACACACACACACACACTCTCTCTCTCTGTCTCTCGCCCACTGCCGTCTCACTTGAAACAGCTGTTACTTCTCATGACGACTGGATCCGTCTCTCAAACACACGTTCAGCTTCCAACCCAACAATTTAGCGCTGAACAGAACAGTTGACGCCTGAGGCAGCTCGTCGCAGTGATGTCAGCGAGAGTGCCACGGGCCACGCCCCCCGCGGAAAGCCTTCAGTATCAGACAGGAGAGCGAGGACGCCATAAATCCATCACAGCTGTTATTTTGTTTTTAATAACCACGATGATGACATCCTCTAATTTTGAAAAACTTGAACCCAGGATCCAAAGTTGTGTTAACTGTGAAAACTCAGCACAGGAGGTACCTGCAGTGGTGAACAACAGGATGTGGGGCTACTGTGTGTGTGTGTAGGTTGGACCCACAGTATGGTACACACTCAAATTCCACAACAGTGAGATCATAACCCCACCCCCTCCCAATTCCACACACACACACACACACACACACACACACACACACACACACACACACACACACACACACACACACACACACACACACACACACACACACACACACACACACACACACACACACACACACACACACACGTCAGTTTGTGTCCCTGTACGTTCAATAATATTTATTGAACTCAAAAACAACCACATTTAGAGAGAAGACCCTCGTCATCATCACAAACCAGAGCCTTCGTCCAAGAGTCTTTTTCAGCCATAAACTAGAACAGGTGTGTTGTTAAATCAGCCCCACAATCATTTTAAGGAAGTTTTGTCTGTAAATCTCTCTGACACAAGTTCCCCTGCAGCCTTATACGAGTTAACTGGGGTTCAAACAGTGCGTGTGACATGGGGAGGACGGGGAACGTCTCTGAATGGGAGACGATGTGGTGGTTTAGCTTCAGCATAGATTGGGAAACGAGAACCCACCTTTGATTAGAGGGAGTCCGAACTTCTCATGGATGTACACGTGAATGTGATGATGTAAAAAAACTCCCGATCTGCTGACTATGTTTGAGACACCAGGCGGCGTTTATGTAAATAAATGTGAGATATTTCGTCAGAGTCGTCATATAATCTAGTTTACAGCTTAAAAACATTTAAATGTGGAGTTTGGTTTTAATGTTAAGTTGATTCAAAAGTCATTACGGACAGATTTACTTCCTTTCACATGTTCTCAGTTTAAAGAGGCTCAATTCATCGTTTCTAGTCACAGGACCTCAAGTGATTATAAAGAAATGTGCTTAAAAGCTAAAATAAATCTAGACACCGTGGATCTTGCTGACAACCCGATGATGTGTAAGATGTTTTCAAACTTCGCCAAGAGTCTTCCCCCAAAGCATCGCGTTGAACTCCTAAACTGTGACACCCATGACATCACCGCATGATGCAGTGCTGTAATAACTCCGCCGCTTAATAAGAGTCACATGAGTCATGCAGCAGCTCAGAGGAGGCGACGCCGCTGAAAGATCCAGATTACAGACAAAGAGAAGGAGGCTTTTAATGTCCTCAGTTTGGTTCATGAGGGCGAGCGAGATGCAGAGGCTGTGTCATTCTGTCTCTCTCTCTCTCTCTTTAATCTGGTCACTGGCTGCACTCAAACAGCTGCAGAGATGAAGAGAGAGAGAGAGAGAGAGAGAGAGAGAGAGAGAGAGAGAGAGAGAGAGAGAGAGAGAGAGAGAGAGAGAGAGATCAAAGGACTGAGAAACTTGCTCTCATGTCTTTCAGAGTCATTCATGAGGAATCAAAGAAGTGAATGAACCCAGAGAAAAACACTTTTCAAAGAATGGAGCTGGAAGACGTCCAGTGTTGGTTTAAGAGGTGAATCTGGAGAGACTCTTAAGGGACAACCGGGAGGACGTCAGGGAGGACGTCAGGCCGGGAGGAGGTCGACAGATCCAGTGCTACCGTAGTTTTAGAATTTTTGATCCTGAATTCAAGGGCAGTTAAACGGCCACTATCGATTCAGTCAACACCAAAATAACAAGTGTGAAAGGTGTTTTCAGACATTAACTCCAGAGGATGTCTGCAAATTGGATCCAGACTTTCTCTGGAGGTTACACTGCACACAGCAGGAGATTCTCAGTGTTCAGGTGAGGGGGGGAGGGGCAGCAGGCAGCGGCAGGATGTGACGTATAAACACATCAACAGTTTGAAAAAATTATCTTTAACTTTATCTCAGAAAACAGCAGCGCACAGTTCACAATAAATAGATACGGTCACACAACAGAAGAAACAAGACGACTTGCGAACCACAAGAGCTGAGCCACCAGCACAGTGGTGCCCTGTCATTAACACACAGACACACACACACACATCTGGCATTACAACTGCATCAGCATAAACAGGACACACACTGACAAACACACCGCAGCGTTTGGCCTTGTATGACCTCACCCTGCCGGTTCCCAGGCTATGATGTCATCAGAACCCAGACCAGCCATGTGGTGAGGAAGAGGAGGATGAAGAGGAGGATGGAGAGAGGAGAGGGGGAAATGATGGAGAGAGAAAAGAAAGAAATTTATAGACGTGTCAAAAAAACGAGAAATATACAATTAGCGAAAGAGAGAGAAACTATTAAAGAGCCGAATTAAGTGTTGAAGCAGATTGTGAAGAACAAAAGATGCAAAACTCCTAAAAAAATGTTTTTAGAATTGATTAATTTATTCAAGTCAAGTAAATATTGGACTTCACATTCATCATGATTCCAAATGAGCCATAATGTTGCTCTGTACCTGCTGGATGTGTAAATATTAAAGTGTTTGCAAACAGAAATATTCTTATATCTGCCCGAAGGCAGAGCAGTCAAGTTTAACTCGAGAACTTTCTGACTGAGTTAATAAGAATGGAAAAAGGTTTTATACTCAGTGATACGGACTCATTTCAGCCAGTGAGGAAAAGAGAAAAGAAGAGAGAGAAGGAAAAGAAGATGAAAAGAAAAGAGGAAGTAAATAGAAGCAGAGTGAATGAGAGGAGCAGAGTTTGAGATGTTTGTAGCTGAGCCAGACTGCAGGAGGTTCACCACCACTGTGACTATCACAATCCTCAGTGAACCACTGGAACCACAAACATGCACACACAGGCACACACACAGAGACACACACACACACACAGAGAGACACACACAGAGAGACACACACACAGAGAGACACACACACAGAGAGACACACACACACACAGAGACACACACAGAGAGACACACACACACATACACACACAGAGAGACACACACGCACATACCTCTAAATTTAACCAACCTCAACCCTGCACCCTTAACTTCCTAACACACATGTGGTGTTGACCCTGTGTGTGTGTGTGTGTGTGTGTGTGTGTGTTTAAAAGAGAAAGAACAGACAGACACGGAGAGAGACTGTCTCTTTCTCTGTCATCTCCCCGTCAGACTGATCATTAAACAAATATTTAGTGACTGTCCTGAACTCTGCATCGTGTGTGTGTGTGTGTGTGTGTGTGTGTGTGTGTGTGTGTGTGTGTGTGTGTGTGTGTGTGTGTGTGTGTGTGTGTGTGTGTGTGTGAGGTTACATCCCCACACAACAAAGGCGTCTCTGTGCAGGATAACAATGAAACCAGCGACACGATGACAACAGTCCAGCTTCATAAAGACTTGAGCGTCTGCTGTGAGACAACAGGAGGAGATGAGGACAAAAGGACAAAAGGACAGGTGTGCATTTTGTTTTTGTTGTTTTTTCCTGTGGGATCAGCAGCAGAAAAACATCCAGTGCATCTGAGTGGATTCAGACACTGAACCAGCCGGTTCTAACATGAATCCAGTTTGAGTGTCCTGGCCCTTTAAGAGCTCATCTTTAACTGCATGTTAAAAGCTGACTTGATTTTCAGTTTCCTGACTTATCATCCGTGATTTTCTCACCCCGCACTGAAAATCATTTCAAACAAACAAACACGTCTCTTAACTGGTGTTCTCATCGTTTTGACCCTGAATGAAACAGACGGTGAAACACGACTTCCTGGAATGAACGTTTGTCAAAGTGGATTTTACTGCGACTCTTGTTGCTTTTAACTTCATGTTGGAAAAACCTGCTGCATTTAGACCTGATGGCAACAAGGGCGCTTTCTGTGTGTGTGTAAATCAATATCCTTGCCTCTCTCATGTTACCTTTTCTGCAGCAACACAGAGGCTCAGTGTGTGTGTGTGTGTGTGTGTGTGTGTGTGTGTGTGTGTGTGTGTGTGTGTGTGTGTGTGTGTGTGTGTGTGTGTGTGTGTGTGTGTGTGTGTGTACAGTCTTTTACAGTTCACTCACACCTGAATGAGGCTTTGGGCAGAGTCCCTCGAGCTTCATATGGTTGTTTTCAGGTTACGTTAAGCTACGATTTCAAATGCGTCACCTTGGCTACGTTCACGTTCACGCTGCTCCAGAGTTCGCAAACTCTGCGGCTGATTTTCAGTCTGGACGAGGAAAATCTAAAAGATATTTGGAAACAACGACGCAGACGTTCACTTCCTAATTGGTTCTGATCCGTCGTAACTCGATGACCAGCGGTGAATCACTACCAACACTTAGTCAGTACTAGGCCTGAGTGAAGGTTGTGGTTTTCTGAGGTAGAATCCAAGAGGTGTTACCTTCTTCTTAACGTGCTCACACAATGCAAGAGCAAGATCACGACAGTATCTCACATCGAACCAACCAGCCGCAGAGTCGACTGTCTGCTTCCTGTTTACACTGACGTGCACGTGAATGGTCCCGGGATACGAGTTCTCAGGTGTGTGAGTATGAACAGAGATAGTATCTGATTTGAGGCTAACGCTCGATGGAGGTTGGGATTAGTTAGATAGAATAAGAGAAATTCTAGCGTCATGTCACAACGAGCGTTCACATGCTCCAAACCTAATTTCCACAATAAGCTCGAGTTACAGGATCACTTTGATAGTTGGGTTTTAACAAATATGTCGGATTTTACCTGCAGCTCCGCCAAATACACGTTTTTTTTTTTGCCCAGATGGATTTAAAGCACGAGTTCTGCTTCTTCAAGTTTGAGCTACAGCCTGAAAACCGTTTTCTCATCTCTGATTTCTTACCCCAACAAAAATTGGATTTTTGTTCCAACAAGTCATGATTCTTTAATCTGAAATCCATCCTTCAAACAAGAGAATCACAACCACACTTCCCCTGGATGGTTTAGTGACTTACATTTTATAAATTCTTCACCTTTCTGCAAGTGACGTGATTAGTGATCCGGTTGTGATTAGTAAACACTGATAATCTCCAGAGGCAGTAAACAAGGACCCAAATCAGAGAATCTGGACTTTGAAACCACTTCATCTTTAGACGTCGACCAGCCGACACTTTCACAACGACAACGTGTGCAGTAAAAAACGAACTACGAGGGCAAAGGCCACAAATATTAAAGCAGCTTCTGGAGAAGTGAAACTGACAAAAGAAAGGAGGATGGTGAGAGAACAGGGCCAATGCAAACACTCCTGCCAGCTAGGACTTATAGACATGGGAGACCTTTGCATGTAATTGCACATTACAGTCTTCACGGCTCCAGTTCCCAGAAGACACGACAATGATTCATGAATTTTCACGTCATTGTCATTGTTTTGTTTAAGTTCTTCCATCAGACTGAAATATTTCAAAAGCTACAGGATGGGCTGTCATGAGAATCCTTCGTTAGTCCCACTGCGAGGAAATCTGCACGAGGGATTAGAAACATAGATACATGAGACAGAAGAAAATATAATATACAATATGCTGTGATCCAGGTTCATACTTCCTATAAACACAGAGTCACTAACTGATCAAGCAACTCAAAAGACGATGGATGGATAAACTCTGAAGTTTAAACCACATGTTAACAGCTCATTAGCTCCGACTGACGCGAAGCAGCTAGCGTCCTGAAGTCCTTTTCACAGTCAGACCTAAACTGTGTGTCCCGTCTTTCCTTTTGTCTGTCCTCTATCTCACAGGACCTGAACGCAGCACGAGGCCGCTCTGGGTCATTGAAGTTACATGACACTTCTCCTTCAAGTCTACCACACCCCCCCCCCACACAGTCAACTCCAGCCAATCACTGACTATATTTACTGAGGTTGTCCTGACAACAGGTGGAATGTACCTCATTCCCCGCTGACCTTGGGACGCTTTTCTCCCTCTATGTGCGTGTGTGTGCGTGTGTGTGTGTGTGTGTGTGTGTGTGTGTGTGTGTGTGTCTTCCTCAATACCAATCATTCTTTGTTGTGATGAAAGTGAAAAACAATGTTTCAAATCAGTTTCAGCTGAATCTCGTCCTAAATCTGAATTACTAAGTTTCTCAGGCTCTTCGGTTCTAAACTCTGATCCAGGATCTGAGTCGGACCAAATCCTGCCCCATTTAATCAGGTCAGATTTGAAAAAGAATAGAAATACCTCCCTGCAGTTTTCTGCCTCCAACAATCAGAGCAGTTTCCGTCTACAGACTTGATTTCTCATACGAGTTCCCTGTGACCTTTGAACTGGGAAATTCCCTAAGGACAGACTTGAGATATCATAAATGTGCCCTTGACCTTTGACCACCCAAATCTAATCAATGAATCCAACGGGTCTACTTGAACATTTGTGCCAAATTTGAAAGGATCCTCTCGAGGTGTCCTTGAGATAATGTGTTCACAAGTCCACAGTCACATTGACCTTGACCTCCAAATTCTAATCAGTTCATCCTCGAGTCCAACTGAATGTTTGATCACCGAATGGCCACCAGGACTAATGACGTGGACGTAGGCTGATGCACTGAAACAGATACGTTTACAGAACACAGACTTCAGTCACGTCACTGAAAATCGGGAATTTCTTTCTTCTAAACGAGTCATGTCACAAAAACACAGCCTGGAGGCACTACGCTGGTTAACTGTGTGTGTGTCTGTGTGTGTCTGTGTGTGTGTCTGTGTGTGGTAGGAGAGAGAATGAGGTCACACTGCCTGACTGAGGTCAGTACTGGAAGCTACAGATCCCGTCGGGCCTGTTCATTACGTTTTCACCTGAGTCCACACACACACAGATGTGGGACGGACACACGAGATCACTTCAACTGTTTTACACTCACAAATTAAAGATTGAAAAGAACGGCTAGTTGTTTACCACTTTGTTTTTCTGAAAGCCTCACAGCTCGTTCCAGCGGACCTGTCTAATTGCTGGTGTCCTTATTTACACATCCAGCAGATGCGGGGTAGCATTATCCTTTTTTTAACGCGTCTGAGTGAATCACTTCTAGTTCTGTTTTTGTTCTGTCGAGCATCTAAATGTTCCACGATGTTCACCAGCTGCTCTCCGACTGTGTGTGTGTGTGTGTGTGTGTGTGTGTGTGTGTGTGTGTGTGTAGCTGAACAGGTAATGTACGAGAAGCACCAGCTTTTAAACATCACCTGCTGCTTAATCAACATTGTATGAACTTGTTGAATAGAATAAGAGCTTCATTTATATGTACAGCTTGATGTGATAGTTTGTTTTTATCATCTTTGCCACCACAGATTTTCACCAGGATACGAAAAATACAACTTCGGACTTTAATCATATTTCAGCTCTTAACTTTGGTTCTATGGCACATTTACTGAGTTGTTCAGTCCCTCGTCTGCAGCATGATAAGTATTCATAAATCCACAGTGATTCATCAGTCGTGTAGCATTTAGCAGCAGAAGAGCCACAGAGACAAACATCTCCAGTGTCTCAGTGTCGGCCGGTTGTGTAAAACTTCACACATTAAAAAATGTTTAAATGTTTTTAAAAAAAAAATCATTGTTGAGTTTACAGCAGCCAGGAATTCATCTTAACGTGTTCTGATGAAACCTCACTGGAGCCATGATGCAACACACCTGCCTGAACAAGCAGACAGCCAACACCCTCTTTAACACACACACACACACACACACACACACACACACACACACACACACACACACACACACACACACACACACACACACACACACACACACACACACACACACACACACACACACACACACACACACACACACACTAACATTAAAGTTGGAGAACATTTCTCTGTACCTCTCACCCATCTTTCCTTTTGAGGTGTTTGTAGAGTTTGTGCGAACACACTTTTAAATTGTTTTAATTACTTTGACACATGACTCTGTGGGATCTGTGAGACCAAGCGAGTGAATCCAGTGTTTACACAGCACGTGGGTTAAACGTTGAGGACGACAACCTGCTGCCCCCCCCCGGCTCAAATCTCCCAGCAGACAGCGAACGCGGCGGAGCGTTGAGGAACTGATGGAAATTAACGGGAACAGGAGAGAAGACACTGAAAATATACAGACTGCAGAATAAGTATCAAAACATTAATCACGAAACTGGAGACGTGCTGAAAGTATTCCTGTTGGCTGTGGACAAAAGCCAGGGGCCTCACATGAGGGGCCCTGCACCACAGCCAACCATTAACACACACAGATAATTGAAAAGGAGGCGCTGAGTTCCACCGCTCTGTCTGCAAACAGCTCCTTCCCACGCTCCCTCCCTCGCTCCTCCTGTCATGCAGGTGAGGCATCTGACAGACGGACGCGACACTGGATCCCACCCAACATGTCCACACTGCTGACTCACTGTGGTTTCTTACGAACACCGTTTTCTTACTGGTGCACTGATAAAGTCACAACACGTTACTTATCAGAGAAGTTCATATCACCTGGATTAAAGAGAGACGCCCTTCAGACAAATCTGCAGGCCCACTGACAGACCCACTGACAGGCCCACTGACAGACCCGAGGCGCTGATGTTCTTTATACACCACGATTTAAAGTTACTGTTATTAGAGCCGGAGGATATTAGCAGCCGATCAGTCTCTGGACTTTGGATCTTTCTGATGACTGACTAATGTTTTATTTCAGCTCTAATTATTACTATAAAAATACTTTTCTCTCGACCTCATTGGTTCATCTCTGAAAACTAAAACGTGCCCAGCTCTGCCTCATTGTGTGTGTGTGTGAGTGTGGGTGTGTGTGTGTGTCATTTCCTCTGTTCTGTGGAAAATCAAACCTCCTCAGTTTTACATCACCGAGCACATTTCGACCTTCACATCACCAAACACCGACAAGCCTCAGTGACGGCTTCACACTCACACTTTCCTCAGCACATCTCACATCAGGTAGAAAAGCTCCCGTTGAATCCAGAAGAACTTTCTCATTACAGACGTCTGAATTTCAAATGACCTCTGGTGCCGACAGACTCAGACAAAAACAAGCGGCTCCACTCATGAGCTCAGTTCAGCTGTGGAAACACACCGAGGATATTCAGGGTCTGTCCCAATAACCACACTTGTGGAATTCGCAAGTAATAAAGTGCACGTGTGACGTATTTGTGGTGACGGCCAATGTCCGAGTGCCCGTTAAGACCAGCAACACGTGGACGTGATTCAGAGTTCACTGGTCAGAGTTAGAGATGTTGGAAGCAGCTTTTCCCAGACGGCAAAACTGTAACATCGAGTGTCTCTACCTCCAAGACTCCTCCCACAACAACGACCTTCTCGCTCTTATTAGAGATTTTTTGCCAAAATCTCGTCTGGACTTGAAACACCTACAAAAAGCATCGCCTTGGTTACGAAGTCTTGGCCCCGGTTGTCCACTGTCTACACCGTCGTACTCAGTTGCAACACTTAGACTGTGGATCGCACCAACATCCACATTTAATTAAAGGTTTTTCTAGGATTCGTCCGGGCTGAACGCAGCCCTGGTTTTATAAGGGGGCGTGTCAGACGTAGATTACGCTGATTATCACTGATTTTTAACTGTGCAGAACTTTTACATTCACCACTTACACACTAGAGGATAGAAACACTGAGAAAACATCGTACGTCTCTTTAACATGTTGTGGTTCCTCCTCTTTGTACCGAGTCAATTCACAAATATTACAATTTACACATTTGTACACGTCCCCAGTTTTACTTTCTAGAGGCTGAAGGAAGTAAACAGGGAATGAGAGATTCGACGAGGGACTCGTCGTCCACACAGCTCAACGAATCGGTGTATTTTTACCAAACTGAGAGCAGCGCTCTGTGGCACAGCAGGCCGTGGTGGATTGTGGGATACGCGTGGCTCTGAACGCAGCTTTGAAGTGGTGTTTGGAGAAGGGCACTCAGGCATTTTTGTGATGTGGGACGCACATGGATGCACTCAAGGCGGCGAGTGCGGCGAGGGACAGCGCCTTAATGCAGTTTACGTTCTGGTCTGACTCTGAATTTGAGCCGAATGACTGAAGACGAGGATGTGTCAAAGTGCGTCGATGTCCCAGCAGAACACAGTCAGCCAGGAAACAACACACATACACACAGAGAGACACACACCTGGTCCTGTCTGCAGGTCTGACCACAGATATGAGATGAGGTCACTAATATTGGCCTGAGATGCTTCTTATAAAAAACAACTGTGTGTGTGTGTGTGTGTGTGTGTGTGTGTGTGTGTGTGTGTGTGTGTGTGTGTGTGTGTGTGTGTTAACAGCTCCGTCAGCTTGTCGATGGAGCTGCTGATGAAGAAGCAGAGCTGCTGAACTCTGCTTCTTCATCAGCAGCAGAGCGACACCTGAACACATGTCTCTACTATAACAGTATATAACCATTCAACTGAGTTTTTAGGCTGAAACGCTGTCGCTTCATTCTGGACACTGATTGGCTCTGGTCAGGTGAAGGCGGAGATTTGATGATACGAGCAAGTTTAAAGACCCACGTACTAAAATATTATTTCAACACAGAACTTACTTAGAACTCTATATTGGCAGAAATTGAATATAAAAATAATCCTACGTCTACGATTGTGTTTAATCCCAATTGTACGAATTAGGGTTATTTAAATACTTTATAATCAGCAGTGGGGCCTCTCTACGGAGGCAGCCATGTTTTTTTACAGTAGCCCAGACTGGACAAACTAACACATTTTGAGTTTTTATGACAACTGGAGCTACCACAGGTTCTCGGTCATGTTTGGAAGGTGAGGGTGAGGGGAGGGGGATTCAGCTGCAACGTGCAACTTCACCACAAGATGTCACTGAATCCTACACACTGAACCTTTAATGCTGCTGGTGCCTGCATGATGTATTTAACCAGTCATCACCACGTGAACCAAACTTTATCAGAGGATTAAGGGATGAATTGATAACAACAAGGTTTTGGGCTTTTGAAATTCCTTTTTTCTACACAACAGTAGCTTCATTTATTACCGTACGTATCCTGATTTGAAGATTGGTTCGTTTAAAGTCTAGAACTTTCCCACAGCAGTAATTCACGATGACTCATGTCACAGGTGAGCACATTGACCTTAGATTGCGCAATTCCTGAGTTCAGTCCGGTGTTGACTTCCTGTCACACCCAAGTGCCGAGTGTAAGCGAGTCACCGCGAAAACAAAACGAACTACAATCGAAGCAAATCTCACAAAATTAAAGTGACGTTATTGTTTCTGCCTCACAAAGATCTTCCACTAACAGGCTCCTTCACACTGTCGTGAAACACAAACATGAAAAGACTATAAAAAAGGTGCAAACTGAAGTTTGGTCTCAAATTATAAAAACACAAGTGGAGTTTTTTATAAAAGCACAATAAAAGCACGTCGTTGTGTTGGCGGCTGATCGAGGACGATGATTTGTGTCTCCTTGCATATTCCACCATTACTGACAATAACTCCTCCATTCATTGGTCATCGCTGCTCCCTTGAACCTTATCAGACATTTTCTTATGTATAAACCAGTTCAAACATTGACTCACTTTTCCATTATGGTAAAAACTGTTGTAAATATGTGACTCCCACTGATGTTTATATGTATTTTCCCTTGTTTGAGGTTTTTTTGTAGTTTTACTCTTCTTGAGGGTGAAGAACAGAGGATGTTGCATTTTTCGTTAAGATCTGAGACAAATGAAGAATTAAAACTTGATTGATTGATTGATTTTCAATTAAACATCCACTGTTAAAAAGGTGATTTCCTGTGGATCTTCTGTCACCCACATGCAGCCAGGTGAGTCCACTAAACTCAGACTTAGGAGGAAATGTGAAATCACGTGTGAGCCGAATTGAAAAGTGTTTCCTGCTGATTCAGGATAAATAATTTTAAAAAGTGTGGGTTCTAGAAATCAGCGTGAAAAACAGAGTTACACATTAAAACTCTGGGTTTTTAAAGCGAGTCCGGTGTGCAGCCTGTGTTCTGGGGCTCGAACTGGTCCCATTAGCAACACAATCAACCCGCTGGTGCTCGGACTGTTAATCGGGACCAGTGACTCCAGGAGCTGCCATCTTGGCTCTTCTGGAGCGGATCCACGGGGGACTCACCTATGGAGACCAGCTTGATGTTCTCCTTGTCCAGGAACTCCAGCGCCACCGACACGTTCTCCAGCTTCATCTGCCTGAAGTTGGGCCTCGGGTGGTACTTTCGGAACATCTTCTTGTGGCTCAGCACCTCCAGCAGCGCGATGAGCCTCAGCCCGTCCCCCAGGTCCAGCTGCAGGTCCACGATCCGCTTGTTGACGCACTTGAGGTGCTCGTTGATCCAGCGGGTGAAGGTGTTCTGCTGGATCTTCTTCCACGGGGCGTCCTCCGCCAGGTCCTTCTCGGTGGCCGGCATCTTCCTCGGGCTCTGCGGGGTGCGCCGCCTGTGGCTCTCGGGGTGGGGGTGTCTCTTGGGGGAGAGTGCAGCGGGGATATGAGCTTCGTGTTCCCGCGGAGTTTCTGCTCCGAGCCGCTGAAGTTTGAAGTTTCTGAACCGCACGGACACTGGTGGCTGCTGCTGCTGCCTTCAGGCGCCGCTCCGCAAACTGGGAATGTTCAGCTTCTTCCATGGGAGGGGGGTTTAACTGCGGAGGCGTCACTGCGGTTTTAGCGCCTCCCACAGGAGGGAAGTATAATGAAACTGTTTTGTGATCAATTAATTTTTTTTGCTATAGATTCTGTAACAAAGGGAAATGCTCTGAGACCGTTCAGCTTCTTCTTTAAGGTGTTTTCCTGCTTTCTATTGGAGGAGAATAGAATAAAACCTGTTTGTTATAGAATCTATAATAAAACAGGAACGAGCCACGAAACAGGAACTTTTTGTGACCCTCACATTTTTGGTTCATTTGTCGTCGCTGCTCCTTCATTTTCTGATGTACAAATACTTTAAACATTGACTCACTTTACATTATATTAAAAACAGTTTCTTCTCATCAATGTTGTAAATAGTTATTTTCTTGATGAGTTCAGTTACATGTGGCATCTGTTGCACTTCTGTCCGTCCTGGGAGAGGGAACATGTGACTCTCTGAGGTTTCTACATGACACGTAATGATTCATTTTCTTTAAGAAAGAATTAACAGGGAACGCACAGTGTCTTTGTTTCTATTCACTTTATTCAATCATTTTCAATAATGGACCTAAATCCTATTAACGCAGCACTTTCATCTGTGATTTCCATATTTCCAGGAGCCGCCCTGAACGCAGCATCAGTCAAAGATCGTCTAACAGTTTCTGAACAGGTTCCGTTTACCTGCCTTGAAAACAGTTTTCCTATCATCTTAACTATATATTATATATTAATATTAAACCAATGTCAGCAGATTTAATAGAAGATTCTCTGCAGAACATGAAGTTGAGACCTGCGGAAATTGTTTTTCAGTTTCCTTTATATCATCTTTTCATATTTCTTGTGTTCAGTTGTTTATTCCCATGTTTGTAAGAGAAGTGCTGTAGAAATAGAACATGTGCGTCTCTTGTTTAAACCAGTGATCTGTAAACGTGTCTCTGTGCAGGGGACAGTGAATGAAGACGCTGGAAGCAGCAGGTGGTGGGTCAGCTTGCTACAACTTTAATCCAAACGTCGCTCTGCATATTAAACACATCATCTGAATCATATCCTCTACACAGCTCCCTCTCATATCTCTAAACAATTTTAACAAAATAAGTCTAGTAGCACATCATTTCAATAACATTTTTATTTTACAATTCTCTGTCCGTACTGTTCTGTAGTGTTCTTCTCTTTAAACATCAGGAATATTTGTTCGTTGTCTTTTCTCTCTCGCTCTCTTTATTTATCTTTTTTTAAAACACGGAGACAAGACAGAGTACACAGATGATGACAGACACTGCTCAAGAGTCCAGAGTGTGAACCGACACACACACAGACACACACTTGATCTCAGCAGAGGCCTGAAGTGCGTGATGTGCTTGAAGAGAAGATGGAGACGTGGGGATCAAAACATTCAACTGGTCTGATGCACGTCTGGTCTGGTTTTAGAGTTAAGGACAGTTTTTCCCAGTTTGAGACGTGGATGTTGTCTTCATCATCACAAAACATGTAAAATAAGTCATGAGGCTGGGACCAGGAAATTAAAAGATTTTCATATTTATTATCAATTACTTATGTCTTGGATGTTGATGTGACAACTTCTGAAGTTCAAATGTCAAATGGAAAAACTCGGATTGGACGGGAACGAGGTGTAATCGCGTGTCAGCAGACGTCTCCTCACTGGTGGACTTCAGACTCAGCAGGACTCTGTGCTGCGTTCAGGGACCCTGCACCGTTTGGCCACCATTTGCTCTGTGGAACAAAGGTTTTGCAGGTTTGCGTGTACATGAGGAAACATGACGCACATCTCCTGCCAGAGAAGTTTCCCCGCTGATCGACAGCTGACACTGGTAAAGTGTCAGGATGTGTAGCAAAATTTAGGATTTAAACTAGATTTTCGAAAGCAAATGTTTTAAGGGGGATAAAGATCAACACAGTGGGTCGATAGTCAAACCTGAACTCTGAGCTCAAAGGAGGCTGCTTCTCACTTCACTGAAAATTGATTTCAACGCACATTAACCAAAGATTTATCTAGTTTCTTGGGGAATAAACTGTAGTGCAGACAACCTTTGTGGTGCAGTACGGTGACTGACCACCAGGACGAATTGGCAGTAGGATTAAAAGGTGGCAGCATCATGACTGACAAACACGATGCATTAAGGTGACCGACAGTATATTATTAATATAACTGGGTATCGTAACCAGCTTTCCTGTCACGAACTTCAATGTGGGACTCGAAGATATCTTGACCAGATGGTGGCGCTACAACAAGTCAATGGGATTAATCCTCAGGGAAGCTAATTTGAATCCATCCAGAAGTTGTTGAGTCTGAACCAGAGTTGAACCAACATGGTCCTAATGAGACAGTTATCACGTTTCACTGTGAAGGTCATGAGCCCAGGAAAAAGCAGGTCAGTGTCCATCTTCTCTCCAAACAACACAAACACACCTCAGACAGTCGAAGACGCTACGCGAGTGTGAGTGTGTGTGTGTGTGTGGTAGTGTTTGTCCGCACACATACACAAACTGTGGTGTTAGTAAGTCACATCAGAGGCACTTTGACCCCTTTTACTGTGTCGCCAAAATAAAAAACGAAAGAAAAAGAAAATCAATCTGACTTTAATTTTTTTTTATAATTTGGCTTCAAGTTTAAGCCCCGATCCCAAAAACTCCCCAAACAAAACAAAGAGAAAACAGAGAACGCCACGTTCAACATCCAACATGGCCGACGGGAACCAGAGCAGAGCTGGACTTCCTGAAGCGGCCTCGACGTGACGAACACTTTCCAGCAGACTCCGGTGAATGATTCGTCTTCCACCCTGACTCGTCTCTTTCAAACGAATTTCAATTCCGATATAATTTGTATACGACTGTGAATGGAAGGGTTAATCGGTTTGAAACAATTTGCTGCTTTTCTTCATCACGGACAGTAAGTTTGAGCTCTTTGTGCTTTGTGAGAACGTTCAGATGAAACCAGACATCTGAAAACACCAGACTCTGTTTTATTAGGTCAAATCTGATCTGAAGCCAATGATGGGGAAGTTGGATATTTACAGATTGACTTTTTAATAGTGAATAAAAAGGTGGCAGCCCCGATCACTTCATGCCCCGAATTCTGTCATTTGTCAGTGGATTTGTGATCATCTGACACAAACCAACTTTATCAATGCACACCACGTTTCGACAATATGAACTATTCAAGTTATTAAAACTACTTTTGGACGTCAACATTTAAGGCTGTTAAAAACAACGTGTGAAGCGACTGGATATTAAAATATGTCAGTGTTGATGAAACAGGCAGAGCTGCAGCTAACCTCGCTGAGAGCCAATGAAGCGTCTCAACACATGCAGACCTGTTTTCAGAGGTAAATGTGGACGTTGTTCCCCTCGACTGCCCCGAGGCCGCTGGGAAGTGTTTGGTTCCTCCACCCTGTTCCGTTTACCAACGGGCGGGTGAGCGTGTGTGTGAACGTCACCTCGGGCCGTTCGTGTGGAAGCTCAGATCTGCTGGAGAACGATTCGTTACGTAGAAATCAGCAGAAAGACGAAAACCAAAAAATAAAAGCCCCCACCACAGCTGAGAGAGCCGAGAATAAAAACGACAACGAAACTCCCGCTTGCAGAAAAACCAACAAACAAAAAAAATAATAATACAGAACCCCAACAAAAAAAAACAACAACAAAATAAACCGAGAAGCTTCTGAATCTTCTGTAGAAACCACAACCTTTATATTCCCTCTACAATTATGTACAATTTAACTTTATACAAGTAAAGCAGTGATGCTCTCCTCACAGCGCCCTGTGTGTGTGTGTGTGTGGGGGGGGTGTGTGTGTGTGTGTGTGTGTGTTCATGTGTCCTAAGTGGAGCTGCTCTTGGAGAGGTTGGGGTAGAGGACGGCTGCCGTCACGGCGACCATCACTGCGATGACCGGCATCCAGGGGCTCCAGCCGCTCTGTCCGGGAGAGACGAGCACACACACGGAACACAGAGAGAAGATCCAGTTAGTTTGATCTCTGGGTCCAAAGCGTTTCATTCAAACTGGACTAAGACCAGGAGGGAGAGGAGGAGGAGACGGAAGAGAAGGAGGAGAGAGAGAAGAGAGGACTGCAGGAAAAAAGGATGAAAGAGAAAAGCGTCTGAAGTCCCTGAGGAGGAGCTTTTTCTTATTTTATCCACAGAGGGTTTTTGTTCTATTTGAGAGAATCTATTGCTGAATCTATCAGGAGGCGATGCTTCCGTCTGTTTGTGTGAACGCAAGATTACACAAAAACTACATGAAACCACCAGGAAAGGATGGAGCTCATGACATTACACCACAGATCTACATCAGGGGGCGGATCTCCTATTTTTTTCCCCTTTCTTTAACATGGTGAAACAGGTCAAGTTTTTATGTTTTTGTTTTTACAGTCTCCTCATTTTCCCAGGAAATAATTGGATCTTGATGAAATAAGTAATCTGATATATTAAGGTGATTTCTACGAGTGTGTTTTGTGCAGATCCAAATAAAAATTCAGATCTAGAAGATTTAATGCTCATAGTGGGGCAGGATGGTTTTTCAGCTGCTGTACGGACCCTGGAATTTGTTTTTCTTTCTACTCAACAAAGTTCTCACAATTTTGAGGCAGCCGCATCAAATGAAAAAGCCGCTGATGGTCTTATAGTAGTCTTAAAGTCATGCACAAAATGAATAACTTAATAACAGAGGATGCATGAGTAAATAATATTGTCTTTTGGGACTTCAGGGGGTGAAGAGGAAAGGAGCAAATAAAAGAACTTCAACAGGTGGAAGCAGCAAAGTAAAGAAGCCAGGAGAGGTTACCTGAGTAGAAAAACAGAAAAGTTACAGACCAGTTTTCATCCACAGCAAACAACTGGAAACACTGGTCAGACATTAGAGAATAGAGGGACGAGCAGCAAACGACACAGAACAAACACGATGGACAGAATGATGAATGTGTCAATGGCTGGAGGATGAGAAAATAAAAAAACACTGAAGAGAGTCAGTGTGAACAAAACACCAAACCTGCAAACTGGTAAAGAAAAACAGAGCCGGATGGAAAAATAACCGATTAGGCAGCAAACCGCGTGCAGAAAATGGAAGCAACCACAAACCCTGTTACAAGAGATGATGCATAAAATGAAAATAAAATGAAAGCACCATCACCATGACAGTGAGCGGGAGCTGTGGCAGTGAATGAATGACGCAGGCGGAGTGTTAGTAACCCACCTTTATTAAGAGGTGGTCAGATTCTGGCTCTTTAAAGGGATAAAATACCTTAATGTATAAATCTGAGTCCAAAACAAAGTGAAAATCCTGATTCAGACCTGTTGGTGTTTGACGACTGAGCTGCTGCAGGATTTAGAATTTAACTCTGCGTCACTTATGAAAAGACACCATAAGTTTCTCTAATACTGTGAAATGATTCCAAATAGGGAAGAAGTTACTCTCATCTGACGTTTCCAAATGAAATGATCAAAGACAGGATTATTATGAAGTCGAAATCAAAAAAACTATTGAATAATAACTTCTTGGCCTGAGCGTTTACTCCCATTATGTTTTGTTGGGCATATTCCTTCACCACTATGAACACAAACACGTTCAAGATGAGGTTGGTGGGAGCTCGTCCCTTTAAAGAGCACGTTTCAGTGTTAGCTGCAGGGGAGCAGAAGCAGAGGAAGTGGGACTGACAAGCAGGCGGACTGACTGACTGACAGATGGACAGACACTCGTGCTTTAGTTTGAGCAGCTTAAACCAGAAGATGAAGATGGACCACCACGATGATGAAGATGAAGCTCGGTCTTGAAGGGAAGTGCAAGAGGTGAAGAGTTTGTCCTGCCGATCAGAATTCAGGGTTCAACTCTAACAGTCTGGTTACCTCCATCCAACACGTCTACACCTTCAGGTGCTCCTCATCTCAACTAGAGACCGTTTCTAAAGATGGACGACATGACGGCGCCCTGAGAGCGCAGCGCAGGTCACCTCCTCCGTGTTAGCGGGAGGGACATGGAACAAACTACAAAGCCAAAGTATACTTGAAACCAATTTTGCTCAAAGATGCTTTCTGTCATTTTAGGTAGTTTGTAAATCACACTGATGTTAAAATGTTCACGTCTCTGAGGGTTGGTTGCACGATGTCCTAGAAACTGTGGTGAAACACAGAGCACGTGAATCGGCAAGATTACGGCTGCTCCAACTTACGTCATGAGCGCAAGATGGCAGCGACTGCATCTGATATATTTTGGCTTCACTTCTGGAAAGTGGATGGAGGTAGACACACATTGTCCATCTTTATATACAGTCATATATACAATAAAAGTTCTATTGCCTATTTAAACGTCAACAGCCATGACTGTTCGGCAAGAGCAAGAATTCTGCCGGAGAGAAACCTGCTTTGGCCAAAATGTTGTGAATTAAACTTAACTGACACTAGAGTCTGGTTCCTCTCTACCGCATCATAAACTTCTCATTGTCCAGTAACACATAGGACCCTGAATTCATCACAGAGCAGGACAACGGTTTCACCTCAGTCAGCTTCTCTTCCACACATGATGGACAGATGGAGGCAGTGGAGACAGAGAAAGAGAGAGACAGACTGATGTCATGTCGGTGTGTACCTTTCTACCACAACTGGCCGAAACACCAGTAGAGCAGAGCCAGGACAAGGCCCATGAATATGGCTTGGACAGGCTGCAATATGGATGGCTAGAGGGAGGGAGGGAGGGAGGGAGGGGGAGAGGAGAGGGACAAGAAGAAATCAGCCGGCAAAATCAACCAAAACCAACATGGAGGATGGAGCAGCTACAGCGAGGTGGGGGGAGGGAGGGAGGGGGAGACAGACAGACAGACAGACAGAGAGAGAGAGAGAGAGAGATCTGTAGAAAGACGAGTGTATCTCGTCGGCTGTTTGTATAAAGCAACCCAGCCATGTCTACGCATTCAGCAGCCACATTCACAAAAAAACAGACAACCACAAAGAGAGCGGCCCCTCCGTCACCACGGCGACCGTTCATCACCAACACGTTCCTGCTGGATTTCAGCTCATTAACTCTCTGCACCAGGACGTCCTGTTCGGGGACTGATCTGTTTCAGCTGCTGCCTGACGGTGCCGATTGTCCACTGGCTTTTAAAAGGCCACAGTGGACTTTCAGGAGTCTGTTCTTATCTTTAATAACTAAAATAATAATAATAATGATGAGGAGAAACAGCAGCATAGCCAAGGACGGGCTCCGAAGATCTGTTCTCTTCTGAATCTTTGTGCCTGGTGAAGATTAATAATGGACTTAAAGGATAACTATGGGTCATTACAACTGTGGGCGTATTCTCATAGTGTGGTCCATCATTTCTATCAGTATAATTCATATTGTACCAACGTTACTGCTGAGATGTGGGAACATGAAGACGTCACTTCGGCCTGAAGCATCAGTGTATGTGCAGTAGATTTACTGTTACCTTCAACCTCTCTTTCAAATAAATGTCTGTAACCTAAAGGTTTTAAAGGTTTGTTTCTAAAACTAATGTTTCTTGAACTAAAGTCACAATGTTCTTTAAAGCTGTGTATTATATAGGTCGATATAATACTTTATTTATATTTCTCTGGGGACAACTCGAGGCAGCAAGTACTGATGATTACTGACGGCAATGATGGACAAAGCCACGGAAACAATTTAAGTTGTAAAAAAAACTGAAATTATCCTTTTAAAAGGTTCAGTTAAAACAAATGTATAGTCCAGATCAGGACTCTTATTCTGAAAAACAACATCTGAGGAACAAGATAAACATCTACTGACACAGCAACAGAAGCCTGAGGAGGAGCTGAAGACAGGAGGAGGAGAAGAAAAGGGGGAAGAAGGACAACAGAGGAGGAGGAGGCTGCTCTGTCTCGCTGTTTTTTGTCTGAATTTCTGATTCACGAGCTGCTACTCATCAGCTTAGGATCTATTCTAGGTCTATTTGCATTAATCTGCTGGAATCACACTTTGAAATTAAATTTCGTTTATCATAGATTCTGTTTGTATTTTTACTTAATTTGAATTTACCTCCATCACATAGTTTGTTATCAGTCATCTTTGTTAGTTGGCAGGACTCTGATTAAAGACTGGTTTGTGTTTAATGTCTAGAGTTAGGATGTGAGCAGTGAGGAGGGAGGCTGTGGAGGATCTGTTATCGGCTACTAAAGACCAAGACTGCCAGAGTGTCCATGAGCAAATCTGGTGCTTCTCCTGCATTCATCTCAAAGAAACATTAATAAATACATCAACAAAACTGTGGAAAACCACAGAGTAAACAATTACATTTAAAGCTGAACAAATACAAAAATAAAAGGTTACAACACAAATAGTCCGTTACGGTCTTTGGCTTTATTAAAAAGGATAATCGTCTGTTTGTCTGTGTGCGAGTGTGAGTGTGTGTGTGTGAGTGTGTGTCTGTACTCACGGAGCTGGTTTTGTCCTGCAGTAGCTTCAGGCTGCTCCTGCACTGCTCCAGCTCCTGGTGGATGTTCAGCTTCTCCTGCTCTGTTCGCTCATAGCGCTGACGGAGGTCCAACAGCTGAGACTGTGTGTCTTCATACTGCACACACACACACACGTACTCATTTTTATACAGTCATGTCATCATTATTTGTAAAGAAGTGAGTGGAAACCTTCCAGGGGTTGTGTACCTCTGTCTGCAGTGTGTGTGTGCGGGCCTGGGCCTGGTCCAGCTGGCTCTTCAGCCTGCCTGCGTCCTGCAGGTGTTGGTTCTCCAGAGAACCCAGTTTGTCCTGCAGAACCTCCTCCCTCTTCTCCAGAGACTCCAGACTGCTGCTGAGGACCAGACTCTGTTCCCTGGTGCTGCACACAAACACACAAACACACACACCACAAACACGTCAGCGTGTCACTTTAATGTTCAGTTATTTCTCCCTCAGTAATGCACAACTTTCAGCACCGACTTTTTAATGTTCAAAAATTAAACCTCTTTATTTAAGGAACCTGTTTATATGTGGTTTCATTAGCAGTCATTTACATTTCCGAAAACAGCGAGGTGACCTTTAAGACTGGACCCAGGGCAAAGACCCATTGGAAGGTAAACTGAACCTCACTGACCTCATCTATCTTCATCATTCTTTGTGATCTGGGATATTTTGCATTTCATTTATTGACAGATATTTTTGATGCGATGGGACATTTTTCTGCACGAGAAGGAGTTTTCCCTCAGTGACAGACTTCTCAGGAAAACTATTTTTGCTACAGCTGCCAGATACGATTACTGCTCCCGTCAACATGAGTGTTTTACAACAGTATGAATTTGAATTAGAATTCTGCTTGACTGGACACTGCAGCGTGTTTGTGTTCGGGAACAATTTGAACAAAACACCTGGACGGGACAGAGCGCTGGAGAGGACAGGCCTTCTGGCATCTGCAGTTTTTTTCTGGGGGTTGTGCATTACAACTATTCATGACAGGTGCTGTGCACGGCATCTACAGTTTATTGCAAACTGGTGAAAATTCAGCTGAAGCTCAGATAAAACCCTGATGAGAACACGTAGTGATGGAGAACAGACGGAGCACAGAGCTGCAGTCGGTTAACCTGCTGACTGCTCGTCCCTCTTCAGTCAGCTGTCAGTCATCTGCTGTCCCCTTGTCCTGCTCCGCCTGAGTCAGCTGGTTCCTCCCGTCAGTCGATGCTGACTTCAAACTCTTCTGTTAGCTCTGCTGAGCCAGAACTCAGCAGCTCGATCACGGCTGTCACAAAGACTTTTAGGTCCACGCTTATTTGACACAAATTCCTGATACGTTCTGCACTGACCCTCATCTTTAAAGTCAGATCCGAGTTTAGGGACTTTTCAATATAGTTTATTTTTAGTTTAAAGCGTCGTACTAATCCAGTTATTATCACTCAAAAAAACGATATTTGTTCATAATTGTTATTGAAGAGTTTATCTTTAAAGACAAGACAAAAAAACTTTGATAACTCTTAAGATATCTTCGTGTAACTTTTAGGTATTTTAATTAAATGTGTGTTTATGTCTGCGTGTGTGTACCTGCTCAGCTCAGCCTCCAGGTGGTGCAGTTTGTCTGTGAGAGATTTCCTCTCATCTCTCAGGCCGTCACAGTCCTGCTGCAAACACACACAGCGCTGCTGCAACGTACCACACTCCACTGAGAGAGGACGATGGGGGGGGGGGATGAGAGGGCATACAGTTATAATTAATACCCATTTCATTAACTTACAAAATTAAAAAGATACGTTTGTGTTTGTCACACACACACACACACACACACACACACACACACACACACACACACACACACACACACACACACACACACACACACACACACACACACACACACACACACACACACACACACACACACAGCTCACCCTGCAGCTGGTTGGCAGTGTTCTGCTGTTTTTGCTGCAGTGTGAAGGCCTCCTGAAGTCGACTGATCTCCTCCTCGTACTTGGCAGCAGTGTTCCTCCAGCGGTCCAGCTCAACGCGCACACCGCCCAGGTCAGCCTGCAGGGCGGCGATTTCACGCTCCCGCTCCGCCGTGGCTGCCTCCATGGCGTGCCGCAGAACGAGGATCTGACAGAAGAAACACAAGCCCAGTGGAGGTCAGATATACTGTATAGGACCAGGATTTAAACAACAACAGAGGGGAGTCAGAGTCTGAAGATCTAAGAGGGGAGTCAGGGGACGGATGGAAGAAGTTGGAGTTTTGAGATATCATCCACACTAATATGTTTTCGTCTTTGTTTAAAAGCTAAAACAATCTCTGTCAAACCGTTACTGACAGTAAGGTTGACAATGTTTTGTAAGTTCTTGAAATAAGCCAAAGTTGTGAGAAAGCAGAGGAGGCTGTGAGGAGTCAGAGGGTGTGGAGGTGAGGTGGAGTAATGGTACCTCCTCCTGGGCGGAGTAGAGCTCGTCTCTGGTGCTGCAGATGGTGCTCTCCCTCTGCTCCCTCAAAGCCTCCATGTCGGCCTGCAGCTTCCCGAGCTGAGCTAAACACACACACAGGGAGCAAAGCAGATACATGATGAATGACGATATACACAGATAGAGTGTGTGTGTGTGTGTGCGTGTGTGTGTGTGTGTGTGTGCGTGTGTGTACTAACTCTGCAGGTACTGGATCTGTTTGGTCGACTCTTCAGTCATCTGAGAGTTACTCCTCCTCTCCTCCTCCAACAGAGCTGCAGACAGACACAGTCACACATTCACCAGCTTCCTCTCACTCGAATCTTACATCATGTGACTTACAATGAGAAACTGAATTAAATCTCCTCACAACAATGTTAGAAACTATAAAAATCAAATATTGGAGAGAAACTCCATCGACAAGAGCTGAAATTCTAGGAGCCAAGAATTCTATCTGCTTCGTTTAGAAACTAATTTAAGTCAAGTTTTAATTTCTGATCAAGTCAAACAGGAGGAAACTGAGGAATCTGCTGAAGCTAATTGGATCTTTGATTTCGTCTGAGCTCCTAGTGGGTTTACTTATCACAGTCAGTTTACCTTGTAGCTCCTGACATTTCTGCTTGCCGGTGTTGGCTAATTCCTGGGCCTCCAGAAGCTCTCTGTGGAGATGGTGGATGACCTGCTCCGTGTCTCCAGGCTCTAGACCAACCCGATGCAACTCAGCTACACACACACAAAGTAATTTATAAAAATGTTACCACGTGTAATGAGCAAAACACTGTAAATAACAAGTGAAAAATAAACTCAAGCATTTTAAAAGACCTGCAGGCACCAAAGTAACAGAACAGCTCCACCTAATGGCTCAAATCCTTAGTGTATGGTGTGTTAGTGCAGCTCAGAGAAGAACTGCAAAGCAGAGGAGTTGCCATGGTTACCTTTGAGCAGAGCTACTCTGTTCTGTGGTTCATTCAGTTCCTGGTCGTCCATGTTGCCGTCTGAAAAAAATAACAGACAGTTTATAAGGGAACAAAGACAGAGCTTTAAAAATACAACAATACAATGGTTGCCAGATGAAAAGTTGAACAATAATTAAAGTTATTTTAAAAAATATATATAAGGATGAATAAAAGCATTTTAATAACCGACAGCAGTGTCTGGTGTGACATCAGGATTAGTATGTTTCTATAAAATAAAGATTAAATGTGTGATTTGGTTCTCTGCACATTATTTAGAACATATCCCATAATGGATTTATTACAGAGTAGATGTTCAACATGTAACTGACACAGAATAATGAGCTCCAGCAAAAAATGCTGAATTACAAAAGTTACTACAAGGCAACAGTTCAAACTTCAAAATAAAAACTTGACCCACATACCAACTCAATATATACTGCACTTTATACGTGTTTTACTGACCTGACGTGTCGTCACTACTGCGATCTTTGCTTGGACTCAGAGTGTCTGACATGTCTGACTCTTTGGCATCCATCTGATTCCCTGTGGACACGGACGGACGGACGGACGGACGGACGGACGGACACACACACACACACACACACACAGCGAGAGGAGGGGCGTTGAATAAGTGGGACAAACCATTTACATGTTAAAAAACATTGCAGAAAACAAAATCAAGGCTACAGGTACACACAAATCTAAAAACAGACGAGACAACACTCACACTGTGTATAGTGCTGTTACTGTAGTGAATGAGGCACAGCAGGGTTCAGGTGGTGAAGCAGAAACAGCAGCCGTTTGGTGCAGTGTGTGTGTGTGTGTGTGTGTGTGTGTGTGTGTGTGTGTGTGTGTGTGTGTGTGCACACGCAGTTTGTCCCCATTTCTTTATTAGACTGTTTAGAGGTTTAGAATTGGGGTTAGAAAACATATGGTCGTGAGGTTTAAGGTCATTGGCCAAGAAACAGAGTCGGGGTCCAGAGAAGAACAGAAACTGTAAATGTTGATCTGCATGTTGAAATGTATGTCAATGTGCCGACGGCCTCACACACGACTGCTGCTGGTGCGGCTGAGCGCTGTGTGTCCACAGAGAATCCAAAGGATGGAAAACAGTCGGACCTCTCACAATGGAAAAGACAAGGGCGAAGGTCAGAGGTCAGATTCCTCCTTGTCAGCAGTTCTGCCCTTTGTGAAAGTCAAACTAAATGTAGGCCACGGTAGCACCCATTACATTTTGGAGTTGATGGATTAAGGGGGAAGATTCAGGGTTTTGTCGCTGTCTTTACAAATTTAACATTTTTATGAATTTCTCAAGATATAAGGCAGAGATCTCAATGAAAAATAATCAGACAATTCTGCTTAATTCTGTGTCTGTGTGTGTGTGTGTGTGTGTGTGTGAATGTGTGTGTGTGTGTGTGTGTGTGTGTGTGTGTGTTCTACCTTTGAGTCGATCGGGACTGGCCAGGATGTCGTCCTCTCCTGTCTGGTTGTTCTGTAGGTGTGCGTCCAACACTTCTACAAACACACACATATAAAAGTAAGAGTTACTTTTTCAGTTCATTCCCGTTAGTGATGATAGAGCATAATTCATTAAATGTCATCAGAAGAAATCTATTGAAATCTATTCTCGTCTTGAGCTCTTACCATCAAAGTTGGCCAGTTTGTGGATTGAAGAACTAACAGTCTCCTTCAGCTGTTTGACCGCTGCAATGAGACAGAAAGAGTAATCCAGAGGAGTCAGTGAATAAAACCAGTTTAGATTTGTTGGAAAATACAGATTTTGAACTTGAATAAATTCATCCATGTTCTAATCTTGGACCTTAAAGTTGTGTAGGTGCTCTTCTCTGCAGGGGAATCAAATAAATGACTAAAAAGATCAAACTAGAAGAGACTAATCCAGGGTACAGACCAATGTAAACAAGCCATAGTTGCCTCAGTTGTATTTTTAATATGTTAACGCTTTTGTACATTTCTGTTCTATTAATATGTCTGAGATAATCAATAACTCCATTTAAAAATAGAAATTTAGACCTTTTGAAATAACTAACAAAATAAAGCCATGTTAAATCAGATGCCTAAATATCTTCTACAATAAACTGACATCCACACGCTTCAACTCATGACTCTTCTATGTTAAATCCCCGATATAAACGAGTACTTTATGAACACAATTGACGTTTCCTCTAGAAACAAAAAACAAGATTTCAACGTAATCGTCACTGTTTACACCGTCAGTCAATCTGCTCTCAGTCACAACACGAAAATCTGATTGGTCTCAAGCTAAATATTTCAAATCCAAACCACTAACTAAGTTACACGAACGTAAGCGACATCGACTGCAGCAAATAACCACGACGACGACGACTGCCAGTAGGAATTGCAACTGACGATTATCTTCATTATCGTTATTATTATTGTAAACTGCAGTTTCATTTCTCGATTGTATATTTACTCTAAAAAAACTGTTGTGATAAATATCAAATAAATGTCTGATACATTTTCCATCAACCAATATTCACAGATCTGTTTGCCAGTAACATTATTTAACAACAAGGCTTCAGCTGATGGGAAAATGTCACCGCAGCCAACAAAGAGGAAGAAGATGCACTAACAGTTGATTATTGGTTGGCGTCAGAAATGTGGGCAGTAGAGGGATGAGATACTTGAACTGCTTCTGGTATGAAAATGTGATTTGAGTTAAAAGTATTTATTAGAGGAGCTGATGAAGGAAAGATGACAACAGAAACACAGGAAGAGAGAAACAAGGTTAGTGAACTAACCCAGTAAAAAGCTACAAGAGCAGCATGCAGAGAAAGACAAGATGTGGAGATTTGCTTAAGAAGAAGAAAACAGGAGGGTGATTTTTAAAAAGCTGAGAACCAGAGGTACAAACCACGCACTAAAAACTAGAAAAGCACTTTACCACCATATTGCACATACAGTTCAAGTATTGAGATACATCCAGGTCATCCAGCATGTTCATAGATACGATAACTCTACACATGCCTGAGGCCGAAACCGCTCCAAAGGTTAACGAGTTCTTCCTCTGACCAAATCCTCCACCAAGTTTCAAGAAAATCGGTTCAGTACATTTTTGTATAAATCGACAGAACACAAATGAAAACATTGCTGGACAGTTTAGCCAACGAGACACAAACACACTCGGGGAAAAGAAATCTGACCTGGACGTACTTGCTGTTCACATTCCACAAGGTCAGGTCTGTTTGTTTGAAGGGTTAGTTCACGCACACATTAAAAACACATTGGTTTGCCTCCGTTTTATCTTTTCAACAATGTCCTGGTTACTCTTTCCAATGCAAACTGTTGGAGGTATAATCAAAGACATCAGTTATTTCTCACTTCCACACTTTCTTAACATTATGTTGTGAGAAAAACAACTGGAAAAACATCAGGCCAGATCAAATATGTATTCCCGCCTGATAAGAAATTAGTTCATAATGTCAACACGGTGGGATCACAGTGAAAAACCTTTATAGAAACTTGACCGGCCATCAGGAGGCTCATTATCTGTCTGTCAGATTGTTATATCGGTTTTCCCATAAGTACATATTTATAATAATGATATAATATATTAATGGATATATTGTTTAGCCTGTATTGATAGAGCAAACTTAAATATGAAAGGGGCAGAGATCGGTGAAGACACACAGCAAACTACTCAACGCCGAACCTGCAGCCGCTGCCTCAAGCGCCCGCTCAACCAGGTGAGCTCCGATTAATCAATGTTCTTTAACCAATAGGCTACTTCCTATTCCTATCAATGCTGCAAGTTTGGCCAAACACATGAAATGTGATGAATATAGAAAGAATAAAAATATGATATGGTTATATTACATACGGTTATTATCAGTCAAAGTCATTAGATAGTAACACAGCATTCTGAGAGAAGACAAACAGTTTGATTTCCTGTCAGATCATTATCAGAATATCTTTTTCATCCTTTGGACTCTTTCCCGTGGATTGTTAAAGTCATAGTAGGTAAAAAAAAAAAATTTAAAAAAATGAATGTAGACAATGTGTGTGTTTGTGTGTAGCGGCGTTCAGCAGGGATGGATATTTGTACTCACGCGGACACTCAATCAACTGTTGGATTCTAGTCGAGTCTCCTCCGCTGTTGTTAACATGACAGTTGTCTGATAGAAACACAGAGAACTGACGTTACTATGACGACTATCAGAGTCAAGTTGGGTATTTACCACAGATTTTATAGATTCTGCTCATCAACACCAGATCGGACTGAATCTTCACTGAGGCTAACGCATTCATTATCTACAGCAGATTGGAGCTTTGTGATCTCTTTGGAATAATATTCAATTATAATTAATTATACTAATGTTCAATGGTCACTTTGTATTTTCCATTTGTCCAATCGTTGTTTGATTTCGTCTCATACGACAGCAAAACTAGGATCATGTCAGATTAACTTGTTTTCCACACAAGATTATTGGGTTGAATTATTTCACTTGTCACAAACTCTCACTTTATTCTTCTGTATTTATTCTTCTTACTCTCTGGATTTGATAAACTGAACCAAAAACCACTTCTTTTTTTTTCTTCTTTTTTTTAAATCAGAACTTGTTTGTCTGTGGTTAAAATTCAAAATCTGTTCTAAATACCCAACTCAGTATTAGTGAGGACGAGAAAGAGCCGAAACGTAGACAGTGAAGACAACAGAGAAAGGACAAACAGAGAGAACCAGCATAACAGAACTGTCCAGTTGAAGAGACTGAAAACTACATGAACACAGATGTTCGATAAACAAGCAGAGAGGGTAGAAGTCGAAGCCAAACATGGCAGGTATAAAAAAAAAAAAATTAAAAAAAAGATTTAACAGATACCACAGCGCTGTAACAGCAGACAGGATGTGGACAGAAGACAGACAGCTGAGGCATGAATTCAAATCTATTCAGAGCTTTTTTCAGCTCAACAGATTATCAACAAACCACACGGCAGGACTTTCTCATCGTATTTAGAGTTTCTGCACTTCACAGACTAGAAATGGTGGAAACTCTAGAAATCTGTTCCACACAAGACATGACCCAAACAAATAATTAAAGTCTCTGCTAAAGAAATAGAACTGGACTCCACCAAACTTAGTTTCAGCAGAGCTCCAACTCTCACCTGACATGAAGGACTAAACTATAAAACCTACAGACCCATCACACCAAAAAAACCAAAAACATCTGGAGTAAAATCACTTCTAATAGGTGGCATTACATTTTTCCATTTCAGCTAAAAGAAACTTAAAAGGAAAAAATGTCAAATGACTTTGTATATTATTTCTAAAGCAGGATCCAGGACTGTCATTCAATACTTGCTGCCTAATGTACACAGCAACTACTAAATAACAGAATATTCAAGCTCAAAAATGAAAATAAACATTTCTCTGGATTAAAAGTTTCTCATAAACTCAACTAGAAAAATATCAACAACTTTTCTGTGGAGTAAAGCTCAAGTGGGATGAACTTTAACATCTTGAAATCAACTCTAATTGTTAAAGTAAATTTTCTGTCTTTTAGAAACTCTTGTTATTTTTTATTTAATTTATCTTGAATGCTTTTGACTTCATTATTTATACTGTTATAAATATTATGATATATAGGACTGTTTTCTTTTAATCTATAACGCACTATACGCCGCACCGTTATAGAACAACATGCTTCATAAAAATCAAATTGTTGATGATTATTATAATAATCAAACTAACTACCATCAATATCTTCATCTTCACCGACAGCACCATCATCAGTGTCTGTATCGTCCTCATCCTCGTCTTCCTCGTGGCTCTCAGGTGTCTGCTGGCTCAGTTTGTCCTCCACAGGCTCCTCTACGGGTCCGTGGGAGTCAATGTCGACATCTGTCACGTGACCAGATCACATTTATACGAGTTTGTCGAAACTTTACGAGCCAGACATGTTCAGAACAGAGTGGGAGTCCACATGATGGTTCCTTCACAAAGTGGCTACTGTGACAAGGTGCACAGTGAGACAGTCACCCCCAGTATTTATGTTCAGTGTTGTCATTCAATCACCAGAAGTCAATCAGTGACCAGAAGCTCTTTCTCCCCAGACAAAGAAAAACCAAGCAGTGGACAGTTTGGCAACCACAGAAAACCCCACCAGAGAATCCAACAAGCCGTGTCCAGGCCTGACAGTGATCCACCATGTCCCCGACACAACCCGTCTCTGAACCAGACACCTAAGTGCCTACAAGCTATCGTATCGATCAAAGGTCAGGGGGTCACGTCGCGTACAGCCGGGTCCTGATCCGGGGGACTGAACTGGTGAGTTTGGTGTCGTGGTCGCAGGTGAAACTGCAGGTCGGTTGACACAGTTTGGTTCAGAAAAACGATCCACAATCAGTTTAAAAGTATGTATGAATAATTATTTTGAGGAATATTTCAATGTGTGTAAATAAAATGTGATCCATTGGGGAACTACAATATTTTTAGCTTTTATCTGATTTTAACCTTTATAAGGTGCAAACCTGAAGAACTTCTTCAGTGTGTTTGACCAATGGACATATTTCACTGAAATGAATGGGATTCCACTTGTAACGGGGAGTCCAGTGTCAGGTGTCTAAATGTCCCTGAACAAGACACCTGTATGTGGTTACACAGAAGGAACAAGTACCTTTCTTTAACCACAGCTTGTGATCACTGAACACAGTCACGTTCCCTGTGCTGTACTTTTGCACAGTATGTTTAAATATATCATCCACTGCTCTGGCATTTTCTCTTCCTATTTCCTGAGAACTGCATTTTACGAAACCCGACCGTATCTGTAAATTCACTTATACACATTAAACCCTGTGCTATCATTATCTACTGTATATATATTATTTCTAGATAATTTTCTATTTGATTATTTAGGATTTATACATTATATACTTTCATTTTCCTGTTACTACTACAGTTTTATTTGATCGTACCAACACTTTTCTTAAGGGAAGCTGTTTATTCTTTCCTAACGTGTGAATTATCAGTAGCTGCTGATTGTTTCTGAATCATTTATCTTCTGGATCAGTAAACTATCTTCACTGCACCTGAAGCTACATCAAACGCCCCTGAAACTGCCAGAGACCGAGACAATAAAGCTGCCATGAACAAGACCAAAACAGAAGAAGAGCCGGACTTCCACTGTGACAGACAAAGAGACAGATGATAAGAGAGAGCAGCGAGCAACACAAAGTTTTGTGGACATCATGCAGGAAGTTGTCATGCATCATTAGTGCAGGGTGTGGATGTGACGTTAGCGGCCACAGAGACACAAAGAGCAACGGAGAGGACGAGTGTCCCGGAGCAGACCAGAGACGCGAGGACTCACCCAGGCTGTTGTTCTCTTTTATGCTTTTCTCTTGTAGCTGTTCTAACCGCACTGTAAACAACAACAACAACAGCAGAGAGAAGCATTGAAATGAGGTCCCAGCAAAGCCTCCTGATTGGTCAGAGACGAGTTTTAACCCAGCCATTGGTTGTGTTGACCACGGAGTTAAGATGATTGGCTTACAGGGTGCAGTTATGTTAGCTTGTTAAAAGTTAGGAACAAAAGTATGTGTGACTGTGTGCATGTGTGTACCCTGCAGAGCAGCGAGCCTCTCATTGCTGAAGTCGTTATCGGCCTGCAGAGCCTCGATGCGAGCCTGGAGAACCTGCTCCTTCTCCTCCATCTCCTCAATCCGCAGCTCCAACTCCCTCTTCTCCGTGGCTCCCCGCTGGGTCAGCTCCTCCTGCCGTCCCTCAGCCGCCTGGAGGAGGATGGAGGGAGTAGATGAAAAAGATAATAGCAAGACAGCGTAGGAGAAAGTCGTCACAGCAGAATTCTGATGTAAGGCACCAGGACCTTTTTACATAGTTACTTTTAATGTTGTGTGTGAATGTTTATATGTAATCTGTTTTGCTATGTGCATGTTTGCAATGTAAGGTCATTTAAACCTGATCTAATCTGAATCATTTCCTTTGTGTGTGTGGAGAATCTGAACAGTACCTTGATTTTGTCTGTGAGCTCTTTCATCTCATTGACGGCAGCGTTGTACTTGTTAGCGAGCTCCCTCAGCTCCTCCTGGCTCCTCTCAGACATTTCCTTCAGGTGGGTGCACTCATCCTCCGTGTTACTGAGTGAACGCTGCAGGACAACAGAAACAAAAGCGCTTACTTTTAGAGATATGCCTCAAAATTGTCAGAAAAGACTGTCTGGATGTGTTAAGTATGTATTCATATCACCTACCTCAACCTCTGACAGCTTCCTGACAACTTCGATTTTCTCCTGCAGGACTCTCCTCAGAGACTCCTTCGCTGTCGTCTCGTAGTTGTGTTTGTCTTCCTGAAGAGCCAAGAGCTCCTTACGGATCCCCTCCTCTGTCTGGGACTGTGCAAGCAGAGGATTTCATATTGTTACAGCAAAAGAATCTGTCATTTCAATCATGATATATTGTGTGAGAGTGTGTGTGTGCATTACCTTAGAGTAAGCCTGTAGCTGACTGCCCATCACTTCCAGTCTGGAGAGCAGACGGTCCTCATCAATCAGTGCCTGGTGGAGACAAACACTCAATTTATTATAGTAGACTTGTCAAACTTACTTCAGATAGAAGCTGGCTGACAGAGGGTAAATCATCAAAACAAAAAGTTGTGTCAACCACTGTAATTGTGGTACTTTAAAAGGTAACAGGCATTTAAAGGTGCAGTATTTTTCATACAGGTAATTGTGTGATATGCATTATAATGTAAGACTTATCTTCAGATACATCATGTTATCTGTGTAACTAAAGTAGAAAAACAAGTATTCAGAGAGCAAGAATTTGCATCATACACTGTTTGTTGCAGAGTGTTTGAGGGCACAAACAGCAACATTGACATGTGCAGATGAATGGACAAAAGGATAAAGTGACAGTGGAGTAGCACCTCGTATTACAGCGCCGGGCTTTAGGTATGATTGAGGTGTTTCCTACCTGCCAGCTGCTCTCTGAGGCCTCCTGAGTTGTGGCTAACAGACGCTGCAAAGTGGCGAGCTTCTGCTCCAACATCTGCTCTCTGTGTAAGGCCTCCTGGCAGAGAGAGAGAGAGAGAGAGAGAGAGAGAGAGATGAACAAACTCAAATGAACAAACAACAAAAAAATCAATCACAAGGAAGAAAAGCAACAGATTCATTTATAGTGAGGAGAGATCTGGAGATTTGTTTTTGGGAACAGGTCTGTTCTAATTAACAAGAAGTCAGAGGGACACGGTGCAGCGCTCTCGTCATGAGTTCACACTTGCTAATGTTTGTTTTGTTATATTTGTTGTATTAAAAATTAGCTGAGACGTTTTCATTTCTGAAGCCTGATGATAAACCAACTTTCCAGCCTGTCCTGCTCAGATTTAGTGCTGTACTATTTTCAGTGTAGTTCCAATGGATGGCCAGTAGGTGTGAGTGTGTTACCTGCAGATACTGGGAGAGCTGGAACAGTTCCTGAGAATACATACTGGGAGTGTTGGCTGCGACCTAGAAAACACACAGCATGGAAGCAAAGTGACAGTTGTCTTGAGTTCATTCAGACTTACACATGGATACACACATACACAATGACAACATACAACAACACACACCCATATCCACAGACGATGGGTGAACACACAGTTTACGCATCACAGACAGAGTAACACAAAGGGAAAAATACACACACATTTAAAATCATACGTGTCAAGTGTTTAAGAAAGTCGATAAGCGAGTTCAGAGACAACGGATGTGCCTTTCATATCCTGCACCTTTGAATTCATATAATATTTTTCTAACCATTTCTGGGGGGGTTACCCTGACCTGGTGCAGGACTTGAATATAAATATGTCACCTAATGTTCTAGGATGGGGATTTCTTCTTTTAGAAACCGGAAGACAAACCAATTATTAAAAGGAAATAATTGGCAGATTATCAGTTATTAACTGCAAACCCCATTCTCTACATTACTCCTTGTGTAAACTTCAGACAAAAAGAGAAGTTAGCTTTAGCGGTGTTTGTTTGTGTATTTCTGAACTTCGGACTCAAGCCGTCTGACCTAGCTTCCCGTCTTCATGCTCAGCTATGCTATCGACATCCTGACTCCTGGTGCCTTCTTAACGGAGATCGATATCGCTCTAAACAACAGTCTCTTCATCCCGAAATGTTGGCCCCCTCAGACAGGGTTGCAGCTGCACATTTAAAAAAAGCCTGATGGTGGCGGAAGAAGATGTTTCATTGATTATTTTACTCACTGATCTTGAGCAAACTGTGGTGAAACCAAAACTGAAGCTGTGGCTGCATGTAGTCGAGTTAAACCCACACATTCTGCCTGTGCATCCAGTACATTTCCACCTTAACTCGGTGCGACAGCCTGAGTGGGTGTGTTTCTGACCATGTGACTCGATGTCTTTCAAGATCTGGGAGGTGCAAGGATCCTGCTTTAGGGTAATTTATTATGTTGAAGAAGTGGTTCAAATCTAATCACAGCTCCTCCCGGCCACTCATCGCACGCGCACGCACACGCACACACACACACACACACACACACACACACACACACACACACAGTTAGCTCCTGCCTACATTCCTCAGACAGGTTCCACTGAGCCTCTGTTGTTCTCACTGTTTGAGGGAGACACAGGGCAGGGCAGGCAGCAGAGGAAGCTAACATGCTAAAGTATAATACAGTATAGTAAGGGCTGGTATCATTTATTGTTTTAAAAGTTTATGGATTAAATAACAGAGCATCACCTCACATGATCCAACAGTATTAGAATCCAGGTTCAGCTCTGAACAGACAATAAAAAAAACAAAGAGGCCACTGGTTTTTACCTTTAGTGAATAAATGTCTCAATAGTTTTGAAGACATCTAAAGAACTCGGAAGTGAACAGTGAGAAAAGAACTTTGCCCCTGATCCACATGAAAGACTTCTGTGGTGCAGCAGCACAAACTGGCAGCAATCCCTGCATTCCTCTATCAGCTGACTACTCCACTGTGTGTGTGTGTGTGTGTGTGTGTGTGTGTGTGTGTGTGTGTGTGTGTGTGTGTGTGTGTGTGTGTGTGTGTGTGTGTGTGTGTGTGTGTGTGTGTGTGTGTGTGTGTGTGTGTGTGTGTGTGTACACACAAGGACCATTTATGTGTGTGACAACCAACCCACAGACACACACATAACTCCATCACTGTGGTGCAGGCTTACATGGAAATCTGACACGGACAAGCAACTTGCACATGGGTCAGGACACCAAAAACAACACACACACACACACATTTCTGTTCTTACCTTGTCTACAGGTAGTGGTATCGGAGCCTGGATGACACTGGAAGGAAGGGAGAGAGGAGAAAACAGTTTGTCACCATGGAAACAGCAGGGAGGGAGGCACTTGAGTAACCACGGTTACAGAAGAGGTAGAAAATATGCAGCCTCAAATGTGATTATCAGGTTCAAGAGACACCTGTAACAGCCTCACTGTGCACATGGAGGTGAGCTGTCCACACAACAGAAAAGGTCGGACAGCTGCAGGCCCCGTTTTATTTTGAAAAGTACAGGGCTGTGTTGTAGAATGAATGAGTTAAAGCAGAGACATGATTTCAACGGAATTCGCTTCTTTATCGGCCACTACTCGACTACCAGCGGTGAATACAAACAAGTTCCACCTAGACGTCGGTCTAAGACAAGAAATCCCTGCTCTTGCATTTCACATTGTTGTTTCTTGTGCAAAGTATGTTTCTCTAACTAAGCAACGAACTGCAGAGTAGACAACCTGCTTCCTGTTTACACCAGCAAGCACAGGCCCAGTGTACACAAATGTGAATGGTTACGCTTTCATGTGAATTTGTGTGGAGGGTGGTGTTGTTACATTTAAAACAGTTTTAAAACAAAAACACCATATGAATGTAGCCTGTGACAGTAGTTTCATGGATGGTTAGCAGTAAAATGAGGTCTACTATTTGAGGTATTTATCCAAAGTACTGTATCTCAGAGCACCACAAGGTCAAACAGGTTTGCTTTAGTGAGGAGGGGGGGGATAATCCAGGGTTTACCTGCAAACAGTGAGAGTCCAGGAATGAAGGTAAACTCCAATCAGGGCAAAGTGTAACCTGACTGTGTTAATGTATAACTACTAACCAGCGGGAGGAGGAGGAGGTGGAAACTGCAGCAGCTCTGAAAGCAACTATGAGGAAATGATGATTCTGTAACATCTGATGAAAACTAATGCTACGTGAAGTGCTTCTCAGAATCTATCATGGTAATCTAGCTTATATTTATTTCAATGTCATTGTTTGTCGTTTCCTTTCATATGAATTGTGCAAGGGCAACACATTTCCCAGTAACGACCATGGAACTATGCTTTCTTTTCCTTCGACAAACACAAAATGACAACCAGACTGAAAACAAACACGATACAGCTATATGTTTAGGCTTCACGTGTAGAACAGTTGAGCAAGAATAATAACAGACCTGATCCAATGCCACAGCTTTATATCTCGAAGCCAGAGATTGTCTCATCAACAGACACAAACTGAGCTCAGATCAGCTCAGTCTCTTTTCAGTTAATATGATCCAGAGATTCATTAAGACATAAGCAGAGCCAGAGAAGCTCCCTCAGTCATAACAGTCCTGTGAACTGCAGCAGGTCCGCACAGATTAATTATTCATGGCAGCTAATCTATATTACTGTTTAACTTGAAGGTCTCATATTGTTAAAAGTGATATTTATGTCTCTTTTTTTTATTATAAAAATCTTTAAGCAATATTAATACTGTGAAGTTATTAAAACCCTAAAAACACACGCTGCTTTTCAGTCATGCACTGAAGTCCGGACATTTTCCTGAAATGTTCCTGATGTTTGAGTGAGTCCATGCGAGGACAGAGCTGAAAATGTTTCGAAAAATTAACACGCAACAGATGTGAAAACTGGAAGAATATAAATATCTCTGGATGACAAAGAGCTGCCAGACACTTAGGAGACGCTGTCGACATGCTGTAAACAGCTAAATGTATACATCGTGTTCTACCCCTCATCGGAGTGTTCCAAATATTTCCTCCTGTTGTTGTGAACTTGTCTGACCTGGACAATCTCCTGCTGCGTTCTCCATACATGAAAGGCGAACCGTGGAAAATGCCCATAAATTTAGGTCCAGACATTTTCCACAGTTTGCCTAAAATGTTGTCAAATCTCATGTCTTTAAATGGCTACAGAGAAATCCACACAGTCACAACCAAAGAGTCAACCAAGTGAAACAGACTATTTTATAAACACAAAAGATTAAGTACAACAGAAGTCTACTGCGTCGTCTGACACAGATATCATAAAGGGCAGAGATCTAAAGTGAATGATCCAGCAAAATACCTTGTTTTAAAAGAAACAGGAAAAAGATCTGTCTGCTAAGTGTCTTTGTTGAGCATCTTCTGTACGAATTGAACATTTCTAATGTATGTGATTATGCTGTTGATCATATTTGCTTTATATTTCTATACCTTTGGACCTGCAGACAAAATAAAAATACAACAGAGACTTCAGGTACAAAGCAACATTAGTTATTAATCTGAAAAGGCAGGAATGTAGACAGAATTAATAGGTGGGGTGGGAGCAGTACTTTAATTAATGATTTCTGTTTTCCACTTAAGGCCCAGACGTAGTTAAGTGAATTGGATAAAACACTTGAGAGGATAAGCCAATCATTTAAAGGGACTTCTGTACATTTAGCACCAGTAGAGCAGGTTCTCTGCAGAGATCAGAGTTTCTGCTGATGCTGCTCTCCTTCACTGTGACTAACAACCACAGAGCAGCATCATCCATCACCGTGCAGCGTTGTGAGACTTTATGTTTTATCCCGGTCTCCTTGCACTGAGTAAAGTGTTTTCATATCAGCTCTGCATTACATCGAGCTCTGCTGTCTCTCGGCCACTTGACACCCAGGAAGAGAAGACAGTGTCCTTCAGGAAATGCTGTAATCTTCTTATTGAATAAACAAACTTCACTGGCCTTAGATCTTTTAACTTTCCAGTCTCTCTGAGTCACTGGATACCAGTAATGAAGCCCTTATTTGTTACAGGGTTTAAAGCAATTTCAATCTCTGTGACTGAAATGTGCACATGTATAACCTCAGTAGTCGGAATGATTATTTGTATATTTGGCTTAGTGGCAAAGCTTGCAGCCTTGTTGAGAGCAATTAATAAGCAACAACTTCAGCTATTATTAAAGCGACTGTCCAAAACTCTTAGCACTTATTTTGTTTTGACTTCTTTCCTTTGGATCCATTTGAAGAGGACTCCCTTGTCCATAATGACACCCTCTTACTATGTAGTTACAACAATGTTCCAGCTACAATCATTCGGTAACAGCGGTCCGTCTCACTTCGGGGGAGCTGAAACCACGTGTTTCAGACAGAGGCTGAAAAGAGGAGCTGCAGCAATGGACAGTCTGAGGAAAGCTTTTTACATATTAACCAAATAATATAAGCATAATATGTCTTTCCGCCACAGCAGGTGTTTAAAGGATTTTCTGTTTACATCAAGCAAATCTATCAAATTTTCAGTCAATCAAAATCCATTGCAGTGCTGCACCAAAATAACAAGTTGTTAAAACGTGCAGACAAATCACCAGCGCAACACAACCTGAATCCTCAGCTCTTCAGCGACGTCTTTTAAGAACATAAAGCTGCAGTGCCGCCGCTCCACAGGAATCAGTCATCCACATCAGATCTAGACAAGTGTGTCTTGCATGCAGTCCAGCAGACGCTGATTATGGAAAACACTGGCAGTAGTTTCCATCTGCTGCCTGCTCACACATTTTTACCACTGAATAGGTTTTACACACTAAACCACAACTCCGACCTGTTCTGGAGACAACGTGGAGAACGTCTCTTACTGTCCTGCACGCGGCTCATTATCAAACCTCAATGCTTATTGTGCTTTTAAAACATTTAACATCAAATTAATTTTCAGAAAACCATTTATATTTCTAAAGTAAGATATCGCAAAAGTATAATTTACCGATACCAGTGCTCTTACTATTTGTGGTTTAACTGGCTAACCAATCCTAAATTAAAAGTTCAGATAATTAATTATGGACATTATATTGTTATATTGGTGAAAACTGTTTGGACTCAACCTGCTGAGTTGTGGGAAATTGTCACAGTTTTCTAGAATGTTTTCAGATTAAACAAATAATGGATGAAATGTTAAATAACTGGAAATAAAAAAATTCTGGAATTGAAAAAAAAAACAAATAGTTGCAGGTTAGTTTGTGTGAAATTTCCTAGGACATCAAGACCTTAGTACTTCAGGATAATTGGACTGATGGATGAACGGACTTCTCCTGGAGGAGCACTAACCACCACAGAAGTGAACAGAAAGACTATTCTTTTAAAACATTAGTTACTACACAAGTTAACTGCTGCCTCACTTGTTTTCACCTGCATACAACATGAATGACAGACCCAACAGTCACCTGAACGAACCACAAGAAAACACCGTTGGACCGTACACTTTAGACTTTCATCTTCATTTTACGACAGGACATAAATCCCACGTGTTCCTTGAACAGATACTGGGAACAGTTGACGCTTCACAGATTTAAAGTCATATTAGTATTTAGCTTTAAGGCTGTATCAAGACTCAGGAGCATCTGAGTCCTGGTTCAGATTCTTGAGAGCAGAGACGTTACCTGTCAGCTCCTCTTCCTGTGCCTCAGCTGGTTGTGTGTCACGGGACAAAGTTCAGGGTTCAGGGTTCGGCCTCCATCTCAGTCTGAATCAGCTCCTTTGCGTGTTTCACTTCATTTTCTCAACTACTTTCTAGCCGAGCAGCTGATACCACAGCGCCTTTCCACACGCAAGTGAAGTCATCCCATCACACAAACTGTATTTTCTTTCTACTCTTCGCTCCTCCCCTGCTTTGAGCAATAACAGCTGATTTTCTTCCTTTGACTTGTGCAAGCCTCTGTAGCTCCGCCCCGCCTGGCACATGTGAGGAGGACAAACTCTCCTCTCTGCTACAGCGACGTTTCTACACTATCATGGAGGCTAAAGGTATGATGGATAACTAACCTGGTGTGAGTCATTAGTTTCTAAATATTCAACCAATCAATCATCAATCAAATTATATTTGTATAGCCCATATTCACAAATCACAATTTGTCTAATAGGGTTTTAACAAGGTGCGATTTACATTCTCCGTTCTGAACCCTCAACAAGAGTAAAACTATCCCCAAAAAACTATTAACAGGGGGAAAAACGTAGAAACCTCAGAGTCACATGTGAGGGATTCTCTCCCAGGACGGACAGAAGTGCAATAGATGCCACATGTAACTGAACAAAACAACAGCTTGTACCATAATGGAAAAGTGTCTCAATGTTTAAAATGTTTTCTACGTGTCTGATGGAGACGAGAAATCAATATAAATGTAATAAATCGAATCAACAAGCTGACATTCTCAAGTGGGAGAGTATAACAGTCTCTAGTCTCGTGCGTGTGTGAGTTAGTGTGTGTTTAAGAAAATATGGCAGATGGTAAACAATGGTGGTTAAACCTGGAACACTTTGAAGGTGTGACGTCAGTATTAGTCATAGTTTTAATGGGCAGAATCTTTTTTTTCATCAAATAAAAGAAGCCTTGAATTCCCTGCACAACAACTTTAACTGTGAGCTGTATCCAAACAGCAGATTTAGAGATTAAAAAACAGTCACCGTTCTGGTGATGTGACTGATCTGTGTTAATATAAATGGATCCTCGTGTGCTGTTCTCTCCGAATGTCACCACGTGAAAAATAATGATTCCACTCTGATTCACAGGCGGGAAGCTGCGGCACGTTTTCTAGCCGCACAGTGATGTCACTGCAGGTGTTCTGCATTAGAGAAAAACAAACTAGTATGGGTGTTTTCTCGCAGTTTTTTATTATTTTTTTTAATCACCGACTGTTTTACATCAAATCTAATGGAAGCAGCCACAGGCAGCTCCGGTTGCAGCTTTGTATGAGAAACTGTACAACGAAGTTAAAAAAAAGTTTTAAACTTAAAAAGGTTTTACAGCAGAGGTCAAAGGTACATTAATAAAACTATTCCTGTGAGTTTACAGTGTGTGTGTGAGAGCGAGCGAGCGAGAGAGAGATGGGATAATCAATGTAAGACAATCATTAAATGAGATTTTACTCATTGTAAATAGAAGAGAAAGAGAGGGACAATGCATAATCAGTGCACATGTTGGATGTATTACATATATCTATATAAACTATATACCATTAATTTGTCCAACCAGAGATGGTTGACACAACACAAAAGATATTCAGCTTGTTTGTTGTTGAACTGTGTGCGACGCCCTTTGGCTCCTTGTGAAACATATTGACTTTCGTCAGTCACACTAACCATCGGCAGCACCGGGGGGGGGGGGGGCCTGCTCTGTATGAACGTATATTGCGTTCCTTATGAAACTAAAGTGTACCAGAGAACGGCCAGAGCCACCAGCTGACTAAGCTGCGGCCCAGGACCCATTTGCCCTGGTGGCTTTCACACCTGCACTTATAGCTGTGATGGGATCACCCAAGATGGATGTTAAAACCAGGTCTGAACAGGACCTTAAAGTCGTGTGCTTTTCAGGTTGTAAGCAAAGCAAAGGACTGAATCCAGCTTTCAAAGGACAGATTTCTCCCACTGTCTAAATACAGGTGTTCTACTCAGACACAGGGTGACTGAACAAAGCTGTGTTTGGCAGACTTCCAGAGGGCTAATGCTATCACCAGGGAGCAGAAACATTCTTTAGCTATTAATAAAACTGTCTTCCTTAGCTTCACATCCCTGTCTCCAACTCCACTTTATTAGACACAGAGTTGCACACTCCTTGATTATCAAGCTCTCCTTGATTAATGGGAACGTCTACAGGGTTTTTCCTGCATAGGGAATTGCGAGGCGACTGCTTCCGTCAAATTCCGTGCCACCTCCGCCACACGACAAAATACTAGTACAGTGGAAACCTGTGATTATGTTTGTCCCGGGCAAAATTCATCACTACAAGTGGTTGATTACTATAAATTAATTGCGTAGCTTCTGTATGATATTCACAGAGCTTGACGCCACACACGCACACAGCGACTCCGCTGCACACTTCACTCTCGCTGACACACACACAAACAGTGTGATCTGACAAGTGTGACATCAGACTGGGTGGCACTGTGGCCCATGTGCTTGGTACAACCCCTGCATGTGCCGTCAGCGCAGGATGAATGCAAATTACTGAAAATTGACAGTAGATTGTACATTTCTAGTTAGTTACAAGTTTGCTGTTTTTTTTATACACAAATTCACATAATTTAGATTTTAACCCACCGCTTGGATTCAAACCACAGACCTGCTGACAAGCTGTTTTCTGAACTACCACTACTTAATTTAGGCTTGTTGCTTCACTAAATTACTTTAGTAACTACATTGACAGAGTTATTTACAGTGTGATTAAATTAAGATGGATCTTCCCTGAAAGAATCTTCATCTGCCAACACACAGACAACCTGAGCAGAGCGGACGTTCAGCCGGTATTCAACATGTCAGGATGCTCGTTTGCATTTCTCTGGACTGAACACTGGACAGCAGAGCAGCAGATGGCAGTGCCCACCATGGCACCGTGGCACGGCATCACACACTCACACAGACAGATTACACATGGTTTCTACAGTAGCCAATTACACACAACCAGTACAGTAAGAAGCTCCACGCTGTGACCACTGCTGGTTTACTATGGCCCAGTTAACTGCAAACACACACATTCACAGTCCTATCGTTTGTGAACAAGGATCCTTCATTCTCTAACTCTCATCATCAACGTAAACATCAAATAACCACTTGACCGACATCAAGAATAGCTTTCAAAATGGTTATCGCAAAGATTTAAAAAAAGACCCACACACACACAAATACCCTCGCAGCCTCTGGTCATCCTCATAACAACTAGACTGACAATAATCTCATCACTATGCAAGCAGAAAAGTGTGTGTGTGTGTGTGTGTGTGTGTGTGTGTGTGTGTGTGTGTGTGTGTGTGTGTGTGTGTGTGTGTGTGTGTGAGAGAGAGAGAGAAAAAGCAGACACTCCAGCCATTTAACCACAGAGGAATTTTTTAAACATAATTTGCAGTAATCATATCATTTGTCACTGGATACTATGCAGTTTTCATGGATCAACATTAAATGATGAGAATGCTTACTCGCTTCGACGGCGCGCCTCCATCCCATCGGGTAAGAAGAGCTTGATTGTTGACACAATGCAGCCATGGGTGACTGGAAACACAGACAAACAACCAGCCTGTTAATGTCACGAGAAACTGGAGCTCTGAAACAGTCCTTCATCACCAGCGAACAACACCATCACCCACCAGGTCATGGATGCAGCCAACCTCATACATTTACAACTGACACAGTGATGCAGGTTAGAGCTGCGTTAACACCTGACCTCCAATCATCTCCCATCTCAGACTAATCTACCAGGTTCCACACCTGCTCAACTAAAACGAGCTGTCTGGGACTATAGACTGTTTATAAAGTAACGACATGACAGGCCCCCAAAAATGGGGCTAACTAGTGGCTGGTTGTAGATGGGTCCTAAACCCCGCCTCCTTCATACCTCCATACCATGATCCAAATGAGGTCGCTGTAGGGCAAGATGGTGGCACCATTATACTGGATATTTCAGCACAATGGTTGGAAGTGGACACGTCGTCCATCTTTATTTACAGTCTTTATCTGGGACAGATCACTACTTATCTTACTTTGATATTGCAAATGCTTTCTTCACAAAAATATTGAAACAGTAGCTTACAGCCGTCTATAAACACTTAATGCATAACACAATAAAATCAACACCTTTCAGGCACAGTCCTGATAAAAGTCGGATTTATTGCGGGGTTGTTGTACAAGGTTCTGTGTGATTGATGAAGGTTTCACTGCTGTAGTTTAGCGGTGACGTGTTTTGGGTATAGAATCAAGTCATCTGGAAACAGTGATGTTCACAGATGAACCTCTAACAGCAGTCTCATAATAAAGGAGGTCCAATGCAGTTTGAAGCCCCCTGGGTGTCTGGTATGAAAGCAATATAAGTGGAGCTGAAAATCTGACCTCAATATCTGCTGTGTGCACATGCACCTTATGTCGTCTATGACCTAAGCAAAATGAGCCCTGCAGTACTCAAGAGGGTTGTAAAGTGTAATTATGTCTCTACAAGGCTGGTAGAGGAAGACGTTCCACATCCCTGTAGCAATTTTTCTTGTTTCTTTTCAATTCTGCAGGGAATATAAACCACGTCTGTGTTTTAACTTGTGTATAAACATATTTCATGTACCTTTGCGTGTGTTCTCGGTGACGTCGACACCAAACTGAATGATGTCTCCAGAGAGGACCTCGCAGGGTGGACTCTCTTCTGAGCCACGACTCAACCTCTGGCTGTTGATGAATGTCCCGTTGCTGCTTTTCGTGTCCTGCAGGTAGAACTAACACACAAAAAAACAGCTGGGTGAAAGCCATGAAAGGAAATCACGTCACAACAGGTTCAAATCATTAGCAGAGGAACAAATATGATAAGATTAAATCACCAAATCAACTGCATCTCATAATGAAATTTCACGACTGTCAATGTAAATTAGAACAGTGTCAGAAGAGTGTTTATACCACTTGACAGCAGCCGAGAGCTGCTTTGCCCAAAATGTCACCATCATCCACTCAATAGTGCAATTTCATTTTATATGAAAAGTCAGGTGATCATCGTGTTCACTGAATCCAATCCAAGGAGCATCACCGTGCACAAAACCTGATGGCAAACCATCTAGTAGCTGCTCAGCTGCTTGACTCTACACTAAATGGGTAGACCAGCTCAATACACACATGCAGGGATACACACTAAATAAAGCTGGTATTAGTATTTGCTGATTTAGAATTTGGAATGTATGTGTATTCTTAATTCACAATGAACTCATCACTTCTCGCCTGCCATCAATACCAAGGGCTGCATGATTTCTTGTAAATAATCTAATTCTGATGTCAAACGATAGATCCACAGCCAGGAAATACACACTGAGACATTAAAGCAACGTTTCAAATCATTTAAAAAGGCACTTAAACAAGTCACACAGCATGAATCAATGAGAACAACTTTGAAGTAGAAAAATCCCAAAGGAATCACCTCAACTTTGTTTCATTCACTTATCATCCAGAATGAAAACACACATACAAGCTGGAATATTAAAGTCACAGAAAGAGGGAAATGAAATGTATGAAAACACACACACACACACACACGCACACGCACGCACGCACGCAGATTGACTTAACAACAGCTGACAGCAGCTTCAAACAGACAGAGAAACAAACATGCACATAAAACAAAAAGAATGTGTACAGACAAACACAGGATGAAACACTAACAACAACAAAAACACACAGACAGTGAGGTACGAGAGTAATCACACACACACAGTTAGCGTTAGCCTGCGGCCTGTCTGCCTGTCGTTCCAGGAGTTTCATTCATCAGCTCTTAGCTCCGTCATCACTAAACGCCTCTGTCGACCTACCAGAGAGAGAGAGACTGAGAACTGAGAGGTAGAGATAGGGCGAGGTAGAGAGAGATGCCGAGACCGACTTCGCTGTTTATCCGACTGCAGCGTGCTACAAAAAGCTACCAGTTCACAGCTCATGATGTCTATACCCTCACACACAGACACACACATTTACCTCCTGTCCCCATGGTAACCTGGTGACGGGGGGGAGGGACCTAACTATAGAGCTTTTCACCCAGCAACAACACACGTACATACACGCATTCTGCGTCACACACCTCACATATGGCTCTCGCAGACTTATATACCTAGTATGACACACGCACACACACACACACACACACACACACACACACACACACACACACACACACACACACACACACACACACACACACACACACACACACACACACACACACACACACACACACACTAAAAGGAATTCAGTTAACATATCAGCCAATACATATATTTAAAAATATGGATATAACCAAATATATAGAACTTGACATAAGAAAATAAACCTGCTGACATAAATGCTTTTATTTGCATTTTTATATCAGCAAACAAATGAAGTGCTCAGCCTCAGCCGAGGACTCACCAGTGTTACACCGTACTCTGTGACATAAACCAGTCTGACAGCGAGTTTTGTCCGACTCATTTCAAATTCATGACATGCCTGTTTCCTGTGACATATCTGGCACTGGACTTTTTGGGGTTGATCTTCACATATTCCAAAGTTATTCCAGACACTTTCACTCGTCGTGGTTTTTCCGGTGCAAATAATATCACACAAACGCACCCCTTTTCAAACCAGTCTACAACTCTTGACTGACATTCAGCACCACCAGCATTCCAGCACCGCTTTCACCCACGAACTGCACATTTCTCAGGGAAACACTGCTTCCCTTCATCCCTTCGTCTTCCTCCACCCTCTGTCTCTCTCCCTCATTAGTGTCAACTAAATGAATGCCATGTAATTGTGTTTGGATTTAAATTTGCCCTTTGCCTGCAAAAGCAGTGAAAACCATCAGTGGGCAGGCAACAGGCACGACAACCACTTAACCAGTCAGCAGGTCAACACATGACACCAGGTTTGTTGGACAATGCACATGCGCACACACACAAACACGGAAACATGGATGTGTTAAAAAACACAGCAGTCGTCAGTTGACCGATAAACTGTGTTAATCAAGTCACTCAGAATTACTTGTAGACACTGAAAGTTGGACTACAAGTAAAAACACGTCCACGTGAGATTATTTATCCAGTGTCTAACATTTACTCTGCAAGAAGAGACACCTCTCATTCTTCCACAAAGACACAAAGAGAGCAAGATAAAATGACTTAATCAAGTCTTTTTAACTTATCCCATAAAGTCAACATGTTCATTAGACTTGGGGCTCTTGCATGCTCAACAGATGAAGCCCTCCGTCCATAGGCAGCGTTCGTTAACTAATGGAGTTATTATATAAATATATATACACACACACACACACACACACACACACACACACACACACACACACACACACACACACACACACACACACACACACACACACACACTAAAAAGAAGGTTTCTCATTCCAAACTGATTCCCTCGCTTGGTTCTCTGGGGTTCTACCTGCACAGCTAGAATTTACACAGGAAGAGAGGACTACTGGATTAGGGTAAAATTAGATGAAAGGATGATGAAATTATTTTTGCATAATCTGTCTCTATAAAACCTCATAATGATGAATTAATTACAAACGTTGCAAGTGACAAGGTTATAAATGCCAACTGAGTTTAGTTTACATTTTGTTAAGTTTGAAGCTGGTGAAAAGCTTATTTTAAATGTGAGATATGTAAATTACACAGCTCATTCTAATGTTTGTAACAATGTATTATTAACAATTATTCACTTGAGATATTTGTAAATATCACAAATAGCAAGAAATGCATAAGCACAGCAGCAACTTGGAAGAACAACAGGAGAGCAGGTATTAGGTCATACTTGATGTTGTGTGGGCTGCATTAGAAACAAGAAACTGTTAACTGGGAAAGTGTCAATATGAAGTCTTAGCCCCGGAGATAAAGTGGAAAGTTAAAGGACAAACAAAGAAGTAGCCATGAAATTTGTTTTAATAATTAACGGCTGCACAAATATGAAAGGCTCCTTTGTGGAGCTGGATGTCAGAGAACTGGTCCCACCACAGGACTGGAATGAGGCGTGAGACTTTGTTTATGTATGTATTGGTCATGGTGAAGAAGGCAAGTCATGACTGGTATGATAAATGTGTTTTATTAACAAGGACCATGAATTAAGATCAGCTTTCGATCCGAGTCCACTGTTGAAATAATGTAATTTGTGTTCAAACACACTCTGTTCCATGTTGACTGTCTCTACCAAGCTCTCCTTTGTCACTGTAGATAGAGACATCAATGTATCTCCAAACTAGAATCTCCTCTTCCAGCGTTTACACTGGATCAAACAGCGTCTGAATTCATTTTAACTGAGAGATAGTTTTACCACCATAAAAGTAGTAAACCTTCCTTCCTTGTGTGGTATATACCTGAGCCATTAAGCCACCAGGGCATCCCATGCTGCATTATTTGTTTAAACCCACAGCTTGTTTAGCTTTAAGCTTGTGGTAGAGAATCAGGATGGAGCAGCCCATAAGATTTTATGACAGGCATTAATTTGGTCGACATTAAATGCGCGTACCGCTGAATGGCAACTGTGGTGCTTTTGCGACATCAGCGCAGTAATTTGCTCGTCTTTCCTGCTGCTGTGGAACAACAATCATTACTTTCACACCTGGAAAAGCTACTGTACTTTACTTCCTGGAAAGTTCCAATAAGTTTTGGAGGAGAGACATCGTTATATCTAATTACTTTGTATTTGTATTGAAATAACAGCTTGTTTTTCATGAGCTAGTTCATACAAGTACTGAAGGTTCTAGTTCAAAACTATCAACTACATAATTACTGGTATGACATGAATAAGATTAACTGTGGGAAAGCGAAACTGATGCGAAAGAATCAGAAGACAGAAATAAGATAAAACTCTGTCAGAGCTGATCTGTGCGAAAGAAGAGAAGGAAACACGGCCCATCCCGAGTGTTCAGTGATGATACAGAGTGGAGCTTCTACCTCACGCAGGATGTTTGGCCTAACAGACAGCAGCTTGCAGAGAACACACACAGGCCAGACAACAGATGAGCTTATTTTAGGCCAGAATGTTTTGTGTATACTGCTTTTTCCTGATGATATTTAGCGTTGGCACTCGAGCAATTTTTCACGTTCACAAATTTAACTTAAGCAGCTGTAGAAGAGTGGTGGAGAAAACTCTGGAGTAAAGAAAGGATGGCGTATTTAGCTCAAACGTAGTGGAACCATTTCGGGCGGTGCTGCAGTGCTCACATGACATTTTGCAACTTCCACACACGCCACCAGCCCGAGCTTGAAGTTATGTCTAATGTACGTGTTGAAATACTGCTAAGTGCAACACGCCAGTGACAGAATTCGCCCACCGTTCGTTATCCTTAAACCATCTCGCTCTCTCCTGCTCCGTGCGATTCTTTTACTTAGTGATAACTCGCAGTGCTTTTTTAACGGGGAAATGAGAAAACTGGCAGTGAATTTACAGGTTGTGATGCACGTCTGAAAGAGGCTGTAGATGGAGAGAGAGCAGCAGAGATTGTTGATCCTGGAGTGTGTCGGAGCAGAGAGCCAGCTGACTGAAGCCTGGACTCCTGCCACCAGTTCCAAAACAGGCGGTTTGCTGCCACTGGCAAACAGAAAGAGGGTTTTATGAGTCTGCATGTGAGAATATTGCTGCAGCACAGTGTGCGTGTTTCCTTGAAAGGTTGTGCGCTGGTGAATGCGCATTTCGGATACAGATTTTCGCAGGCTATTTTTAGTGGTCTATATAAATAATTTAACAATCATTTAGGGAATAAATAAAGCAAAAAATGAAAACTACTTTAGAATACAGCTTCTCTAATGTGAGGATTTGGATTGCCAGCTTTGTAATCTTTCGGTTTTGGATTGTTGGACAGACAAAACAAGACATCTGAAGCCATTCCCGACAATCTGGTCAAACTGCTGGACATTTTGGAAGATTTTCTGACATTACACATTTACATTAAATAAAAAGCAATAATGAAAATAGCAAAACGATTCACCCCCCATTCTCAATAAAGGTATCTCATTAAAGCTATGGTTGTTAATCCTAGAATAGCCGGCAACAGCTTGAAAAGACTTAACTAATACACCCCACCCCCTCCTATTGGCCCTCTCCTCGAAGCTACGACCCCAAAAACACATTTAGTCTCCAGTTGTCACAGCCGAACAACTGCTAGAAGACGACTTTTCTGTGACTCCCTTGCTAACTTCTTTCTATCATGTCTGGTTCAGCGGCGGACGACTCTGGTCACGTGCAGTGAGACAACGGACAGAATGTGGACAAGCAGGCAGCTCAACAACAAACAAAAGCAGCAGCACTCCTGTCTAAAGAAGGATTGAGGATGACTTGTTTCACCAGAACCTACTGGTGCTTCAACTTCAGGCTCTTCTGCTCCACTTGAACAGCTGGGATGTTAGTTCACCTGCAACACTCCATGCTGATGTCTTCCTGCAGTATTACCATCACCAGTGTTTCCTATTAACTACCTAGATTGTGGCAGTGTCTTATTCCTTCACACACAGACATAAAGAAAGTTACAGAGCTGTGTCCTGTTTGTGGACCAGCGTTCCTGGGCTTCGTTGGCATGTGTTACCAAGCCATGGAATAGTGATACCAGACAGAAGCTCTGCTCTGCTGTCAGCACGTCTCCTCCCCCCCTGACTGACTGAGTAGCTCTCTGTTCGTCTGAAACACAAACCAACTAAAGGCGGATGAATGATGCTGTATTAAAACAGCACCCCGGCTAAGTGACTAACTGACTGGCTCCCTGAATGTAGCTTCTCTCTTGCAGCAGAGTTCACTCTGTTGCAGTGTGGATGCCGCAGAGAAGCTGTACATTCAATGTTTTGAGCCTGAAGTTGTCATGCACCTGCTAACACTGCAGCTTATGATAAACGAGGACATTAGTATTCAGGGGTCATCATCAGTAAGTTGAAGACTGGTCTGCAAAACTGCATCTGAAGGACATTCAAGAAAACCTGGCTCCTGGCAAGGACCTGCTGCATACGTTGGAGAGGATGCTTAAACGGAAGCGTTCCCTGAACATGTATGCAGGGACGATTGGACGTCATCTCAAGATTTTATCAAGATACTGCGCACTGTTTAAGAAGTGACACTTGGAATGAGCCAGACAGAGGCCTGTGTACTGTCTCATCCAACCTGGCTCACTGAGTAAGAAATTACAGTCCACCCATCCATTATCTATACCGAGGAGGAAGCAGAAGAACCCTGAGAAACCCCACAGACACGGTGACAACGTGCAAACTCAACACAGTAAGAAAAAACAAACACCTTCTGCGATGGTCAGATTATCCTAGAAAAGTTCAGAATTGGCGAGCAGCAGCTTTATTCTCATTATATGTCTTTTTGTTTTGTTTATTTCAGATTTATACAAGTTCGAAATCCACAACAGTCATAGAGATAAACAAAGTATATGAACAATTGTGGAAACTATATAAAGTATATAGTGACAAAATTATTACTTTGCCAAAGTTTAACTTATCTAAAAAGAGGGATTATCACTTAGTGAAGCCCAGTACAGGCTTCTACTTGCTGACTGGTATTTACGCCTGTTTCAGCCATGAGGTTTCAAATTGATAAAGCGTATAAACCATTCTTTCAAACTATGATTACAGTCTGGGTTTCCCCTGCATTCTTTTCACTTCTCAATTCTAATTCCTGCACAGAGCGCAAACCAAACATGATGCTGGCCTAAAGAGAAATGCTGCAAATGTGAAGTACTGCATTGCATGGAGGTACACAGCAGAGTGCATGGTCGCCAGCAGTGAAAAGAGAGGAAGACAAATTTAGCTCCTACATCGTAACACAGCAGCACTGATGCAGCAGTATGTGCATTCGCTAACGCGGTATCAAAATAACAAGTAGGACATTTCACCGTTCAACTAGCAAATTAAAATAAATGAGCAAATTAATCAGCAAAATTCTTTGGAGTAACATAGTTCTCACAAGTTACAACTATGTCTGCTGGAAGGATAAACCTGGTCTGATCCGGTCAACTGGCACGTGTAGAGGATTCAGTGTAAACACTCAGCGGATGAATGAATGACTGGCTGGATAAATCCAAGTGATACAGCTGTATCACCTGAGACCTAAATCTGGTCTAATCTGCTGCCTATCTGCCTGAGCACATGACCAAGTGACTGACAGGCCGTTAAGAGGTTTCTGAGTGGCGTACTGACAGGCTGCTTGGTTTAGTCACATAACTGCCCTGTCTCAAGTCCAAGGACGATTCTTAGATAGCATTTTAAATGTAGGGGGAGAATTTTTCACTCCCAAAGTCATAACAATGTTACAAATTGTTTGTATTATTTGTATTTTAAATGCAATTTTTTCTACTCAACCGGTGCTTCTATCTACAGTTTGTCAGGGTTACAGAATGTCTGTGCCACTGACTGTATAGAAAAATGGACGCATCTCCACTTCCTCCCACGATCCAGAAATAAAGCTAAAGTATCACAGATCAAAAAACACTGCCATCTTACTAATTTCAATTCAGAGACTGTGCAGTTCAGATCCAGGACAGGAGCTGCAAACCTGAGGTCCCACCAATACACACACTTGACCAATCATCAGACAGTGTCACACCATTTTCATAATATCAAAAAAACTAATTAAAACCAAACTTGAACATACATCAGTATGATAAGAACTTCCTTGTCCCATCCACCTACATGGAGGAGGTGGACTTATGACCTATACTGCAGGTAGAGATCAAGGTGCTTTGGCTTCACTTTAGAGGTGCGCTCGTATCGTCTGTCTTTACATACAGGCTTTGGTCCATACCATAAAAGAACTGTAGTTTTTGTCTTGTTATCATGGAATGTAAACAAACTTCAGCTGCGCTTGACATACTGCTGCTGTAGCAGTGATGATATACATAAAAGAACTATAAATGGAAACATTCCAGTGATGACGTCTCCTCAACTAAAACTATTCTAAATACCATGTATCACTAATCATATTTCCATCTTTACAAAGCTACAGAGGAAGGAAGGAGTACACAACCGTAGATGACACAGCACTGACTTCTCATTTGACTGTCAGAGAAACTAGTTGTCTGATCTGATCTGACCATCCTGTGATGATGGCTGCTGCTTAAATAAGAACACACTTCATGATTATCCATCCCACCAGCTGTGCTCATGTCAATTAGCTCATCCTTCCTTCACAGGAGTCAGTGTCAAAGCAGAGGTCCCAGCAGGAGGTCATGACACCAGAAGGCTACAGTGCAAAACCTGTAGTCTCGGGGTTACAGGTCTCAATCCTCCTCCCAATCATTTCTTTAGGTGAACTCTCAGTAATCTGAAAAACACGATTGTGCTGTCGGTCGCTCAGAATGAAAGAGTGAGGGGTCTTTGGAGTCGCTCACAGTCTCACAGCAGAAGTATACCGTGCTCTGTTGTACAGAATACCATCAATAATAGAGCAATCTGCTGGATCACTGAGTCGACTGATTGGTTCATCTATCACGGGACGCGAAGAATCCCACCTGTTATACTCCAGTGCGCCCTTATCTCTCAAGATGGAGGTGAAAAGTTTCAACTTTTTAAGCACCAACGCCACCAGAAAGGCAGTGTCATGTGCAGTTCACAATTAAATTTGATATGGTTCTACTTTTGTTCCTCTCAGCACGCTCTCCTTCTCGACGCAGCACAGTGACTTACAGCAAACTCCTTCTTCACAACTACACCTGCACAGAGTGAAACTGTTGGTTGGTTTAGACCAAATTCTAACTGCAGACTCACGTGACACAAATCGTACTGCAAGAGGAACTCCTGAGGTATTGGTTAGGCAACACAGGTCTATGTGTGTGAATTGTGTGTGTGTGTGTGTGTGTCAGAGGGTGTGTGTAATAATGACTAGTGTTAGTGTGAGTCTAGTTGTAGTTTAAATGCAGTGTATGTATTTATATGCACTTGCCATGTGTTCCAATTTATTAACTCTGAACACAAATCATGACCATATTTTATGTGGCTTTAAATTCACAACAATTTGACGGTGAAATATACACGTAAACAGAGGCTTAACTAAACTGAATTAAGGAGCATTCAGTGTCTATTGTGAATCATTCACCACTGACAATTATTCAGATCCGGTCAGGGACCAGAGTCGCTCAACTGAGAGAAAACTGACTAAGTTAATCAGTTCAAAGAAGAACCAGCACAGCCATAAAATCCTCAGTGATGAATCAATAACAATCGTTGATCCTCTCTTTAATCCAGTTCAAAACACTGGTGGATCATCAGTGCCAATAAATGTATGTTGGTGTGTGCATGTTGGTCAAGCCACGTGTGTCCATTTATCCCTGAAGAGAGGAAAGGATGACGCCACTGATGTCATTATAAATAGCTTATGGTGTGACCTCACACACACACACACACAGCATACCACACAGCGGGTTAGTGTGCGGCTGTCTCAGCCTGTTCAACCTGTTCTACAGTGAAACTACAGACAGATGCTACAGCCTGATGTGCCTGCTTCAGCATTTAGATCTATTTCATGAAATAACAGTTTGATTTCCCGACAGGTATGAAATGTTACTTCATTCTTTCCGGTTCTCAACAATTAGTTTGCCTTTCATATTTTGTGATGATAAATACTGCCAAGCCATCACACTGGTACGGCACGCACTGTAGGTGTGTTGTGCATCGATGAAAACGTGGTGGAAGGCGGTGACGGTGCTGCAGACATTTTTCAGCCAATCTACGAGGACTAAGTGTGAAGTGCAGTTGAAATTTTTGGTTTTGCAGATCAAGCAAAAAGAAAGTTGCCGTGACCGGGGCCGGGGCAACAGTTTGAATGCAAAGCGAGTTAACGTTTAGCTCAGTGCACGATGTGGGGACTTTGGAATGGGGGGAAATGGCTGGTCAATAATGTAAACTGAAGCTTTCAGCGTTATTTATTCCTGTAAAGACACAGCACAGAGCATGTTGTTGGCTGTCTGTGCATGTGGATACTGCGTATGTCCCTGTGTGTCAGTACAGTGTGTGTGGGAGAGTGGGAGAGATAATAATAACACCAATATTAAAAGTAAAGTTGTTTCAGTGTATGTATCAATACTTTTAGATTTCTAATCCATTATAATTTTGAACACTATAATCACGATGATAACCGTTTCATCTCAAGTACAGAACTATGCATCTGTCTGGAAAATGATTCTGTGACAAAAATACTTTTGTCTTTTGTCACTTAGATAAAATAATAGTTTTAACACTCTCACCATTCCTCACAGAGAGGACTTAGTTATTTCAATTATGAAACAAATGTCTTAAGATCCGTTGGTGGCAGCTCCTCTGCAGCTTTTCTCTATTTGTTATGCTTTGATTATTTTTTGTAGCATCTTCTTCATTTAGTGCACAACTGTTTTTCCTTAAGTGTCCTTTGTCTTCAAGTCATTAGTGAAATGAAGATGACAGGTCAAGTTAGACAAATATCAAACTGTCAAATTTAAGTTGGTCTTTGTGGGCTTTAAAAATCTGTGAAAATGCCCCTAACAGACACAAACTGGTTGTAGAATGGCTCGTGTGTATTAGGACATGCATCCGAACCTTTAAGGTTGTTAAAGTACAGTGGAAACAGAAAACAAGGGCCAGGATCGTAACCTAAACAAGTTCTGAAGAGCTACAGGTATTGAACGTTTCCGTTTATGGTGACTTGGTTGAGAAGGGCCATGTTTGTCATATTTCATTAATTCGTGTTTGTACTTGGATGTCACATGACTCATGTGTTGCTTGTTAATTGGGCAGGGTTTTGGAACACTGTGTTCATGGAGGATAGATGTTTTGGCCGAGGTGCAACATAAATCCAGAACTGATCCAGACTTTATTTCCTCTGCTCTGGTTCAGCTTTTCTAGCTTGAGGAACAGCATCTGCGCCTTTCTACACATGGTCCCTCGAGTTTTAGAAACACTTCCTGTGCTCAACTGGGATTACATGCTACTTTCCCCCAGTAGTGTTGGATATATGTAGAGAAAGCAACAGATTGAAATTTCCCTTTAAAACGTGCATAATGTGAACACACCACGTGAAACTGTTCAGGTCTGACCAGAGTTCACACTCAGGAGAAGGTTTTGCTCCAGGAGGTAAACGTGTAAAAGAACATGTCTGTGCTTGGGACAGCCCTGGTAGTCGACAGGTGGTTGTTGTGAAGTCTGCGAGGCATCATAAGCCGTTTTCAGACATCAACTCCCGGAAAAAATGACCACACAATGGTGTCCAGACTTTTGCTCAGAGTTTGACTTTCACGATGAATGCAGCAGGAAGATTCTCTGGTCAGACGAGTTCACAACAGGAGCGTTAAGGTACGGGGTGGAGCAGCATGCAGGAGGCAGGAAGTAACACGCGGTCACACATACAGCCACTCAGGATCATTTCAAGAGATTAGTGCATGAAGCAGCTATAAAGGATTTCCTATTGGAGAATCTTGCAGTACTTGATTCTGACTTTTCATTGAAAGACAAAACATTTCTATGGGAAAACTGTGCGTAGATTTCCACCTGGTTCACCTGAAAGACAATCCTGTGGGGAAACAACAGTATCAAAGTCAGCTCGTCATCATCCTCTTCTCTTACCTTGCCGGTCTTGTGGTCGAACCACACAAGGGCATGATTCCTGGACAGCACCTTGCAGTCGAAGGTGGCATTGTTCTGGGCCGGACGACACCGAGCCACCGACCTGCCGATCTTGACGGGCTCCTCCAGGTACACATGCCGCTCCTGGAATGGATGCGAGTTGGGTCGGCAGGTGAACACGGCCAGCGCCGAAGGCATTGACTTTGGCTTGAGAGTATTACTCCAACCGGACACGAGGGACACGTTTTCTTGATCCAGAGTGGCAGGCTTGTGTTGCAATCCCCAAAGAATAATCTACAATATACGTGGCCTGTGTGTAGGCAGAGCTGTTAGTCCTTTAAGCTTCTAGGCACTAACTAATAGACATTGTCCCCTGTGCACGGTCCGGGCTGTACTGCTTTCCCACGGTTCGCAACTAAACTCTGGTGTGTTTGGGAAAAGTGAAAATAAAAAACAAACCAACAGGTATAAAAGAGACAAGACATTCCCTTCACTCACTGTCCACCAAAGCTACATAACGACACTTAAATCCGGCAGCAGGCACTATGTACAGACCAGGGTGCCATGTGTCAAGACATACATGACTGAGTATAGCACTGACAGTCTGGCAAACAGCCTTCCACGTCCATCAAACTCTTCCAGCACTGGGGCAGGAGACGGAAGCCGGTGGGGCCGCCACGGACTCGATCTTCAGTCCCCTCCAGAGACAGCAGCAGGAGCAGCTTCCCACCAGTCAATGGACACTATTGACTCCAAAGCCCAATCAGAGCAGGAAACTAAACCTGGTGTCTGTCAGTAGCAGGAGAGCAGATTAGTGCGCGCTTTCGAGCTGGGTCGAGTCTTGTCTTGCAGCAAAGCTAACGAGAGGCTCCCACACACCCCAACGAGCCGCACGGGGATCGGCTCGCACACGTCCGGGGAAGGGGGGGGGGTCAGTAAAGTGTCATCTGTGGAGTATTCCTCGTGTACAGCCCGTCATGACCCTGATACAGGGGCTCTTAGCGAGCTACCCAACGTTACCACTCCCTCCCGAGAACACCTAGAAGACCGCTAGCACACACACACACACACACCTAGCAAGGACTTTTAACAGTCAACACAACCACGAGTTTTTAAACATTAGCGTGTCAATAAGCGCTTCGCCGACGGACACACTGGCTAAGTCTCTGCCTGAAACAGGTGGCGCAGAGCCGGGATGAACCGGGGATTAGCAGGTTCCACTAAAATGCTAATTGGCTAGCTCGCTAGTGGACGGGCGAAGCGCTAGCGGCCGGCCAACAGTTACCTGGCGTGGAACCAGGCGAGCTAGGCTAGGCTAGGCTAATGACTGCTGACAAACTTATCGTCCAGGTCCTCGAACGCGTTCTCCTCTCCCGTCTCGAGCGGTTCGCTGGCCGACTGGAGGCGCAATGCCATCCCCGTCTCCCCGAGCCTGTAGAACGCGCGCGATAGCCCGTGGTTTGTGGCTACTACGACCGTTAGCGTGGAGCGGGTGAGTTAGCGCGCAGCTAGCCGGCTAACTGACAGTCGGGGCAGAAGCGGACGCGGAAAAATCAGGGGAGTTTCTCCGCTGCGGCTCCTCACGCATCACAGCAGCCGCGACAATCATCCAGGGGGGGGGCGGACACAAAGCCTGGTTCGAGCCACCGCCGTCGTCGTCTTCTATCTCGGTCCCGGTCGAGTCTCCCCCGAGGCGGTTCGGGATTAAACCCGTCGCCTTGCTACAGTTTTCTGGGAGGAATCTGTAAGAAGTTGTCCTCCTCCGCAAGTCCGGGCCGCCATAGTGTAACTAGAGAGCAGACAGGCGTGGTGCGTTCACTGCCCCGCTCACTTCCACTCACTGCTTACATCACTACACGTTATAGCTGGGGGGGGGGGGCTTCGGTTCTACTGTGTTGTTGTGATGATAATAAAAGTGGTAAACAAATAAACAAATCAAATAAGTCAAAATCACCCCGAGGGCCCGTGTGCACAATGTTATAAGAGTCAAAGGACATCAGCAAGTAAGTGTAAGGAATTTATATATATATATATATATATATATATATATATATATATGCAGTGTGAGGATATTTACAGCGAATGAAATTGCATTAAACGCGTTTAATTTTTGAGATTCTATACTTTTTATTTCATTGTATTTATTTGCTGCTTCTGCTTATTGTTTAGATTCTAGTGTTTCTATTTCATTGCTATTTACCGGGACCTCAGTACTTTGTTTTGTTAACTCTGATTTACCTCATGTTTCGGGATAACAATACAAATTCTTGAATCTTGAACTTGCAAAAAATAAAATTTGAGGGTTATTAGTTTGTCATGTTAACATCCTCAGGGTTTTGACCTTGGTCAGGAAAAAACGCTGATGTAAATATTGTTTGAGTGGAATAATGAGGACATTTTCCCAGTATATTTCCTTACATTTCATACCTTAAAGAATTAATAAATGATTAAAGATAAGAAAGTAAAACCATACCTGTGAATCAAAGCGAACATCGATAACGATCTGTTGCTGTCCTCCACCTACAAAGTGGAATTAAGCATAATCTCCTCATCTTCCTACATTGCTACCGAGTGGCATCCAATAATATCAGCTGAAATAAACTATTATTATTTAACAATTCTAAATAACAAATGAATTAAAATAATGAATCTGTGAAAATGTAAAAAAGAAAAATGGATCTGCCCCCTGATCCGGATGCACATCAGAATTAAATGGGTTCTTCCCCAAACAAACAAAACATAATCTCCTTGGCAGAGGTATGAGAGATATTATAAATAATTCAAACAGTCTCTAGTTGCAGTCTGATAGTTCTCTTATGATGGAATAATTCGACCCATTCCAAGTTTTTTTAATTAATTACTTGACACACTGCAATCGATAAAACAAACGTTACAACAAACAAACACAACATGAAATATCCAGAAGACAAGAATACAAGATGGAGTTGGATGGATGTTGTTGTTATTCAATGAATCATATAACGTAGACTGAAGTGATTCAGCAAAAACACCTGAGGGTGTTTCCTGATGAAATTAGGGCAGTAGCTAATCTAGGCCTTCTTAAAATTGTGACTCATAGTTCTGATTTAATAAGGAAACATTTTAACCTAATATCTTTTACTCTGTGTATTTTCATTGTTGTCAGTCAAATGATCTTATCTGAGGTTTTTCTTTTCCTGTAGCAAATTGAGTTCCACAGTAAACTATGCATTTAGCCATAGATCTAAACAGGGAATGTTTTAGATTAAAATGTGGTATTTGACTACACAGATAAATAAAAACTGTATGGAAATCAAAAAAGATCATGCAACTGATACGGTAATTTAAAATACAACTGATTTTGGTCAATGTTGTTGGATAAATAATTAGAAGTACAGGAATTACAGGAAAATGACTGGTTTGCCACAATTATGTGACTGTGGTTGAGTTTCTATAAAAAGGACATTGAATGATTCCTTCACTACATTACTTTTCATTAGACCACATTCATAATACACCACTGAAACCATGAGTTTAACTCAAGATCAGTTCATACGTTTTGTATGCAGGTGACTTGGTTTATGGACTGGGACAGCAGGGTGGGGTGGGGTGACTTGTGAGGAGATCATATTCTGCTTATGACTCCAGAAAAAGCCCCCCCCCCCTGTTCCAGTGGACTGACAGCTGAGACCAAATCAATGCTGCACCAGACAATAGAATAATAAAGTAGGGGAGGCAAAAACAGGGCTGCACCTGAAATCATTCCCGATTATGTTTTTTATTTTGTTCATCTGTCCGACAATTAGGCTGCACATCAGTTCTCTAAATATCTATATACTAATATGTAAAAATAGCCTATGGCTGCTGTTTTTGTGTAATCTTGCTTAGAAACAAGCGGACAGGGGTGAAAACACAACCTCTTGGCGGAGGCAACAACTGCACCTCATGATACTGTTTTTACACAAAAGGAAGTTTCAGGATTCAGATGGTTTCTGTAGCACCCCCATTCGGAAAACTGTTCCCACAATTGAAGAGGATCTCTCTGTGCCGTGTGCAGGGCCTTTCCCATGTGGTCCTGCAGGAATGAGAAGCCTGAAGGTTGAAGCAGGCTTCACTTCAGGATCAAACTGATTATCAGCCTGATCCAAATATACCAGAGTGAAGGACATGACAAGGACTGAGGGACTAACACAGACTGTCAGGATCAATCACACCAGGCCTGTGCAGTCTTATGATATGTCAGGTTTTCTATCAGGATCACAAAGTCTCACGGTTTTACTCGAAATGGTTCAGGTTTAGGTCCGGTGGACATATTCATGGTATATAGTTCCTGGTCCGATAGTCCCTGCAGCCCGGCTCAGCCCTTCCACAGATCCAACCAGGGACCAGCTGTCACCGCGCTAACAATCTGACTATTATTTAAGATTTAACAACATGCTGTGTTGAGCTTCTTAGCCCAGTTTGACCCACTTAACACTTTTCAGTAATTCTATAAGATGCTGCAGTTCACTTTACATTTCACCTGTATTGAATTTCACTATTATTTGTTCAGCAATAAAGGTATCATTCTTTATAGGGTTAAATGAAAAATTTGACTTCATTGGATTTCATATTTATTTAATCATTTTGTAGTAAATGTTTCACCATATTAAAGTCAATATGATGAAAAGTTCTGAAACTGCTTACAAAAGAATGGAAGTACTTTTACAAAGACAAATGGCAAACTCCAGCTGAGGATAATACGATCATCAGACACAGACAAGTTAGAATCGGGTCTACGTTTATTTGTTTAGTATGTATTGATTTCTGCATAAATTATTTTATTTATATTTACTCTTTGTTCTGTAATGTGAATTATTTCAGCTCAAAGTGAAATATTTTGTCCTTTTAGACCATGGTATAAAAACAAAAAATATATAGAAAACAAAACGTGAGCAGTGTTTCTTTTTTATCTGCTTATCTATAATAAGGTGGATTTGTGTCACAACTTGGGTAAACAGTGGGTGAACCCTGCTGTCTGTGAGCACCCCCACTCTGTTTCATCCATCTGCTTGCTCAGTAATTGACCTATTCATGGATTTAGATTAAGCTGATTTACTGCCTTGTTCCTGACTCAGACGAAGAGCTGGGCTGCAATTAAAAAAGTAATTAATTTAGTGTTGCAAGTTTTACTGAGAGCTGATGATGAGAGGGAGAACAGATCCAGCAGAATGGACTCGGGTTGCTTCCAACAAGCACAAACTCCAAATCACTTTATAAATGGGGATGATTCAAAGTTTAGAGACAGATTTAAACATTTTGACTTCACCTAAAAAGTGCAGCAAGTGTGTCAAAAATGATATCATAAACATGACAGTTAAAGTTGATATGTGACTTAATATATCATAATATTGACATTCAAAGTAAATATATGATTTAGTATATCATAGCAATGACATTAAAAGTAAATATGAGACTTAATGGTTCCTAATAATCGCATTAAAGGTAAATATGTGAGTTAATATATCATAATAATGACATTAAAGTAAATATATGATTTAGTATACCATAGGAATGACATTAAAAGACTTAATGGTTCCTAATATTGACAGTAAAAGTCATTATCTGATTAAATATGAGTATTTCCTGTGTTCATTCATCACTTTTCTGTCTCCAGCTTCTCTCAGACTCATCGCTGCCAGGGACGACCTTACGTGCTGACGTCGCTCGTTCGTTCCCCCATGACGTCAGCACGTAGGCACGCTCCTGCTGCTATGCTAACCCGATGCTAACTTGTAGCCGAGCGGCTGCAGCTTGTGTCCGCTTCTTCTGTTGTTTCCCGCGGGGACACGAACCGGAACCACCCGCAAACTCGTTCACTTAACCCGGAGCGTCTGCGCGTCCGTGTCGGGCCCGCGCCATGGCTCTGCAAGGCCCGGAGGAGCTGGGGGAGCAGGTCGAGGAGCCGGAGGATTTGGACGACCAGGACGCTAGTAGCATCTCCCCGGCCGAGGAGATAACGCTGCCCCTTGGGCCCGGAGGTGACGAGGAGCCGGGGCAGACGCTCCTCCTGCCGTGGGACCGCTTCTCCACCTGGCTGCACTGCATCTGTGTGGTGGGCTTCGACCTGGAGCTGGGACAGGCGGTGGAGGTGAGACGAGGGGGGGAGGAAGGAAGCCGGCGGGGGTGTTGCACTCCTCCAGGATAACACGTCCAAGTTAGCGGTTGTCCACGGCGCAGACTAGTTCCTGGACGCTACCGCACAAACCTCTCATGCAGCTGTGTGTGGTTGTTCTTTTAGCCTTTGGCTGAAAACATAGACGGAGACACACGAATGCTCCGACAACAAATGGCAATTGTGTGTGTGTGTGTGTGTGTGTGTGTGTGTGTGTGTGTGTGTGTGTGTGTGTGTGTGTGTGTGTGTGTGTGTGTGTGTGTGTGTGTGTGTGTCCTCCCTTCCATTCCTGGACCTTTACTGATTTGACCCAAACTCCCCCCACACACACATACACACACACACACACACACTAAACCCACTGAGGCCTTAAACTTTGGCAGTTAAACATGTGAGTTTTCTCCCTGTTGACTTCATCCATGACCACAAAGCAAATGATGACATTAAAAGTAAACATGAGACAGTCAATGTAACCATGTGACTTAAACTTTGAACTGGTGTGTTTCCTCTTCACTGACAACAAACACCTGTTGTCCTCACGTGATGTTTGAATGCAGACATTGTGCGGTAACTTCCTTAATAGCACCCTGCCTGTGGTTAACACGGTGACACACAACGACCTGTCTTTAAACTCTTGGAGGTTCCGACCGCTTCACTTTATCCACTTATCAGATCAGGTGTTCTCTGTGCGGGAAGCCACCGTGTTGCAGCAGCAAAAAGGGAATCGAATGAACAAGTGAGAAATACAATACGAACATTAAGAACTAGAAAAGGGGCAAATATGTGCAATGTCAACAAACATTGTCCATCTCACAGTTATTCTCTCCGACTGAGAGGTTAAGTTTTAAATGTATGAAATGGGAGCAAATTTTCCGACTTAAGTGCCCAGAACCCATAGAAACATTTAGTTAGATCAACAGTTCGTAGCAGAGTAAGAAAAGAGAAAACCATCATATTTGAGAAACTGGAACCAGTGAAATTAGGTCATTTATGCTTAAATCATCACACACATAATTCCCAAAAGTGTTGCTGTCAATCGTCTAATACTCTCATTTGTTTCTCTGCATTTCATGACGTTGTCCACAACCAAAATGAAGAGACACACTCTTCTAAATCCTTGACTTTAAAGCAAGTTGTAACAGTGGTCCACTTTTGGTACTGATGGCAGAATAGAACATTTTATGACACCTTAGTGGGGGGGTAGAGCGGCCGTTCTCTAACCAGAAGGCCGGCGGTTCAATCTCCGTCTCTCCATCTGCATGGCGAAGTGTCCTTGGGCAAGATACTGAACCCCGAATTCAAAGTGATGCCCTGTATGAATGTGTGTGTGTGTGTGAATGGTTATAAACTGTATAATTAGTTCATATTGATATTTACAATATATACAAACATTAGAACTTCTAGAACATGACAGTTTTGGTTCTGTATAAATAAATCTGACTTGACATAAATGACATATAATAATAACACTGGAAATGTATGTGAAGTCAATTCAGTAACAAGTTTTGACAAAATATGTCATCAAGTCCAGTAAAATGTTAGAGAAAGTCACGATCCAGTGACTGATTGAAGAGACAAATGTATGTTGGGAAAGATGATTGAAGTTTAAACAACTTGGTGGTGAAGCAAAAGGTGCAAAACAAATGTTGTGGCTTGATGAGCTGGTGTTGTGTGGTAACTCTGTTCCTCTGTGTTCCAGGTCATTTATCCTCATCACTCCAAACTGTCTGAGAAAGAGGTGAGTTAAACTGACTTGTTAAATAATGGGTTTGATTTTTACTAAGTTCACTGAATCCTACAAGATCTGAGCTGTAAATTATTTATATTATTTGTCATTCGTCACCATTTCTCTCCTGCAGTTTGTTGTGTGTCATTGTCGGGAGTGTGGATGAGTGAATCAACCTGTGATGAAGCGATGAAAAGGACAAAATCTAAATCTTGTTGCTGCTTTGTTTCAGAAAACAAGTATCTGCTACCTTTCCTTCCCCGACTCAAACTCAGGTGAGTTCCTGTTTCAGCCTTTTGAACTCTTCTCTGATGTCTGAAATCTTACAGGTGTTTGTGGGAATCTGGTGGGAGCTGATTATCATCATGCCGTCATTAAGAAATTGCATTATTTCAACATTAAATGTTCGCTTTGCCTGATTAGGGGAAAATACAGTGCAGGTGCAGGGTGTCATGCCTCCGATGCTTTTCATTTATAGTGATAAGATATTCATATATATAAGATATTCATATATATGATAAGAAGTAGTCCGTACAACATGTTGTCTTACCACGTCTGATGGCAATACTTGTCCTGACAGCCGCGCTCGATGGAGCAGTGAGATGTCGGCTGCTATATAAAGGACAAAGCATCAATTAGCATGCTTTTAATGAATGTAACACTAGTCTGAAGGTAGATTGGAGTACGGACTGGTTTGTACACAATCGTCTCTCTGGAGTTGTGCATGTGAATCAAGTGTGTGTTTTCCTGCAGCTGCGTGTTGTTGACTGTGAGTCATCAGGTGGTAAACATGACAAACCTGCTGCCCTCAGGGTGGAGACAGAATCAGGACACATTGGCTATAGGACTGCTATTTATATAACTTTGTGCTTGAATGAATTTTCAAAATGAAAACAAAGGTGTAATCCATGAAACTCTTCTCAGGCACTTGATCGACCAATCAGACACCTGGAGATCTGGGAAAATATGGCAACAGTTAATTTTCCTTATGTGATGACAAAATAAATTCTCTAATGCTTCACTTTGTCCATTTTCTTCCTGAGGTCCTCAGTGTTGCAGACGCTCTCTCCTACTCAGATTAAAGAAATAAGAAACGCACAAGTAAAACGAATTGAGTCATCAGAGCGTGTGAAGTCGGTTCAGTCTGAGAATCAGAGTTGTGGATCAAACGCAACCCGACTGCATGGTGTCATGGAGCCTTGGCTCAGAACCATTTATATATATTTCCCCCTCTCACTTTCCTCTGGCCTTTCCTGCTTGAGGATATGCAGAGGTCCCCGGAGGTTAAAGGCCAGTTGATGACTCATCGTCGACTTCCCTCTTCCACTTTTATTCCTCTTCCTGTTTGTCCCGAAATCAGGAAGAGCCCCTCGACATGAAAGAAAATACATCGGTATCATGTCAAAATGTCAACCCTCTTAACATCTTTCTACAACTTGCACTTTGTGAAATACAGAGGTAGTTTACAGAGGTGTAGATCATGGACAATGTAAAAACTAATAAATATAAAGGTACGATCTATAGAACCTTGATTAAATCACTAGAATCGGATATGGAATGTTGCAGATTTACTTTAAATGCATCTTAACCCCTGTCAATCTGAACATAGACCTTACAGTTAGTCGTGGTGCTTTTATGTCGTGAAATTTGACACTATGTTTCTCTCGGCTGCATTTCCAGGTTGCCTTGGCGACACCCAGTTCTGCTTCCGCTTCCGTCAGGGTTCAAACAGGAAGTCATCACTCAGCTGCTTCCTGGAAACCACGGACCGGGACGCACCGCCGTGTCTGAAGGTCGGGAAGTACACACACGCTGTCATAGATGAGATTTTCAGTCATTTTCTGGTTGTGGACTCTCGTCAAAATCTGTGTTAACACGAACTACAGAAAGACAACATCTGGCCTGAAACATACATTTTCTGTTTTATTTTTAAGAGAAGTAAACAACAGAAAAAACACAATGTTTGTCCACTCATTGAACAGTGCTGGGAAATAAAACTGTGCCACAATCAAAAGTATTTGCTGACACCTGACATACAATGATGCTGTTATTTTAAATGCTGTGTGTGTGTGTGTGTGTGTGTGTGTGTGTGTGTGTGTGTGTGTGTGTGTGTGTGTGTGTGTGTGTGTGTGTGTGTGTGTGTGTGTGTGTGTGTGTGTGTGTGTGTGTGTGTGTGTGTGTGTGTGTGTGTGTTGTTGCAGAGGGAACAGGGCCATTACTACGGCTACGTGTATTTCCGTCAGGTGCGGGATAAATCTCTGAAGAGAGGATACTTCCAGAAGGTCAGTGTCTCAATCTGTGGAGTCTCTGCAATTCAGATCCATCGGCATGTGATAGAAAACTGAGCACCACCAGTCAAACAGTCAGTCAGTTGTTCTTTATCAGTTCACCGGGTAAAACTCAGTGTAGCCGACAACATCTCGCCACACCAGTCGCTCTGTTACTGTCACGGTTTCCACTAATGAATTATTATGTTTCTGGAGATGCACTTCCTGTTTCGCCACACATTTTCGTAGACAACCAGACACATACGCTCAATGCTTACTTACAGATATGGACGAAGCCTTCTGTCCACGCTCTGCTTTTACTTTGTCCGTATTTGCGCACGTCTTCTGAAAGCGTGTGTTTATTGACGAAACAGAAGAAACGGAGCCGTGGCAGCAGAAGTCATTGTGGGCAGTGCAGCAAATAGTTTAAGCAAGACGACCTTAGGACACGAGGAAGAAATGTCACCATGGGAGGGAACTTTTTGAGTTAGTCAGTCACACAGCTTTCACAAACACACACTTTCCCCCTGTTGTTGACACAGCAGGTATTTTTCAGTTTAGTGGCCTCAGGTGATTTATCATAGTTGTAATCTGTGTATCTGTCCACTTCGCTCCATCAGTCCCTGGTCCTGATCAGTAAGCTGCCCTATGTGACCTTCTTCCACTCGCTGTTAAAGATCATGGCTCCAGAATACTTTGAGAAACAGGAGCCCTGTCTGGAGGCCGGTCAGTCCAATGCACAATGTTTACTTTTCTGCTTGTTGGTGGATTCAGTTTCTGATTGTTAATGTTCCATGTGTTTGTTCCACAGCTTGTAATGACATAGACCGCTGGCCGACACCCCATCCCGGACGGATTCTAACGCTGCCCATTATGGGAGTGGTCATCAAGGTACACACACCGCACACACACACACACACAATCAATAGATGGACACCAGTAGGTTTCATTTGTAGCTGTTGGTTAAGCACAGCGGACACAAAACATCACTCCACAACACTTCATTTACATATGGTTTGTTTTCAAGGCCCAACTGTCCCCTTCACTTCAATCAAGCTGCACACACTCATAGATATCAGTCCTCTGAAGATACTCTAGATATCTTTTGATTAATAATTATTCCCTGGGAAAATGTTTGTTTATGCTGAAATACAAACTTGGCAGAGGTAACCAGCTGTGGCACGTTTACTACTGTACGATCTTTGATTAAAACAAACAGGTGCAGGGCAGAATGAATATTTAGTGGTCTGTGTTAAACCGGTTTGTGATGAGCATCTGAACTGTGGCTGTGTCGGATCTTTGTGCTGCTGCAGGTTCGTATCCCGACATGTTACGACAAACCAGGAACCTCACAGCTGGTCCAGTCGTCCCAGGTGATCACACACAAAAATGCACAAACACATTTTCTTGAAGATCTTTTAACTGTTTCTCATTTGTTCTTCTAAGTGAAGGAGTTGTTTCTTCCAACTTTTTGTGTTTTGTGACTGAAGTGTGTGAATTTACCCTGAACATGTGATTATCGCAGCTGAAATGGAGTCTGGTTGTTTTTTCAGAGTGACAGTCTGGTGTCCATCGTGCTCCCAACCATCCATGAAGTTGACCTCTTCAGGTGAGACCTGCAGGTCCAAGTGTTGGTCTTCACAGTTCACATGCATGTCCTGTCACCACCTGCTGTTCAAAGTCAGCACTGCAGCAGTAGCAGGCACAGTCTGGACTGGGAGGGTTGTTTACCTCCCAGTCCCAGTTAGAGAATATCTATCAGAACTAGTATTTATGGAACAAAATAAAGCTTTACATATTCTCTAAGATCAATATCAGCCGGCAAAAATTAATTTGTCCCATGTACAAGCTCTAAACTTGTTATATTTGTTATAATGTATTTTCATAATGTCTCTCCAGGTGTTTCTACCCGGTCTTCTTCCACATCCAGATGCTGTGGGAGTTAGTGTTGTTGGGGGAGGCACTTGTCGTGATGGCACCGTCGCCAGCAGAGTCATCAGATACTGTCCTGGCACTGGTCAGGTGAGTTGATGGACACAGGGTCACTCTGCCAGCAGCCGCTTTACAATTCAATATGTATTCTGAGGTAGAATTAAAATGACTTGAAATGCAATCGTGTCTCTGATCCAGTTAATTTCACATCTTAAATGGTTTAAAATCTGTTTTTGTAGTTTGTTGGTGAACTATTGACACTGACTGGTCACATACATGCAGATATGTCTGATCTGCCATTTGTTTCATAAATTGTATTTTAAATTATAAGGTTTCATTTCTGCGTAGAAATTCACTGATCTACCTCAACAGACATCTGCAAAATGCTGCCGGGCTTTACTCTGCGGCTCAATCAGGCTTCAACCATTTACATTGATCTGTGTTGTGTGTCTGTCTCTGCAGCTGCATCTCTCCCCTGCGTTACTGCAGCGACTTCCGACCGTACTTCACCATCCACGACAGTGAATTTAAGGAGTACACCACCCGGACCCAGGCTCCGTGAGTGAAGATGAACCAGCACAGCGGCTAGCGTGCTGCCCTTTAGCAAGGCACTGTATAAATAGATTTGTAGGAAGACAAATAAAATGCATGTGTGTCAGATTTATCAGCGTTTACCTGATGATCGTGGAGTCACCTGTGTTCTCTCTCCATCGACAGGCCGTCAGTCATTCTAGGAGTGACAAATCCTTTTTTTGCTAAAACGCTGCAGCACTGGCCGCACATCATCCGCATCGGAGACATGAAGCAAGCAGGTAGATTTGCGTTCACGCACGCAACCCTCCAGAAAATTTCAGAAGAATGTCCGGACTTTAGCGCATGTGTGACAGCAGCTTGCATTGTCTGTTCTTCTCAGGTGAGATGGCCAAGCAGATGAAAGTGAAGAAACTGAAAAACCTCAAAACTCTGGACTCTAAACCTGGTAAATGCTTCTAACTTCTCCTTTTTGTCGTTAGAATTTGGTAAAGCTATGCAGCACTTCACATGACAGACGAGTGACTCTCTCACAAACTCACGTTCACACTTGTGAGGCAGCAGATTATCCACCAGGGGGCGCTTTGAGATCAACTCCAGTGTCAAACCCACCATGTAGTCACCCATTGGTTTGTGAGCTGAATTTGGCATTTTGTTCAGCGCCATCTTGGTTTTTTGAAAGCAGAAGTAACCATATTTGGAGGAAGAGGGGGTGGAGCCTAACCAAGACCTGTAAGTCACAGCACACCAGCTTAGCTGTCAATCACTCTGTATCTACGCCCTGGTTCATACACATCATCGCTGTATTGAAAGAGACTTGAAACTAGAGATTGAGACAATAAACTCCACAGGAAAAAGTTTACTGACGTTATTAATCAAGTCCGGCGTAGATTTTTCATCTTCTGACTTCTTTCAAAACCAGTGGAGTTGCCTTCTGCTGGTCATTCCAGAGAATGCAGGATTCATTTGCACAATGTCTTCGGGTTCTCCGTCAATCTGTTCATCCCATTCCTGTGACTACGATATGTCAAGAACACTTTGAGGGAATTTCTTCAACTGTGGAACAAAGGTTCGGTTTCACTCAAAGATGAACTGATTAGGTTTTGGTGGTCGAAGGTCACGGTGAACTTGTAAACAACCGCAGGGCAGTATTTGTTGTATACAGTCTATGGATCAGCTTTAGTTTCCTGATGTTTGTGTGTTTTGCAGGTGTGTACACTGCATACAAGCCATATCTCAACAAAGATGAAGAAATCATCAAACAGCTTCAGAAGGTAAGACCACGTCTCCTCTCGATGTCTTTTGGCTTCATTATGGTCGAACAGTCACAGATAAATGAAGAAGTGGAACATGACTTTCACTAATGATGGATCTGCGATGAGGTGACAGCTGATGAAGTCGTGAAGGTGTCGATCATTTTTTGTTCCTTGATTCTCAGGGTGTTCAACAAAAGAGACCCTCAGCGGCCCAGAATGCAATTCTTCGACGCTACTTCCTAGAACTGACTCAGAGCTTCATCATTCCACTGGTAACAACAATTAAAACATGTTTTTGAGGAAGGTGATGATTCATTGTGACACTGTGTAATGGGGACCTTTTCTGGAGGATTCTCATCCCCCATGTTGAGAGAGAGAGAGAGAGACCACCTCATTGTGTTTTCTGTCAGTGCTGCTGCAGCCAGGTTTGAGCTGAAGTAATGAAATGTCTGTTTGTGTGTGTGTGTGTGTGACAGGAGCGGTACGTGGCAAGTCTCATGCCTCTCCAGAAGTCCATCAGTCCCTGGAAGAGTCCTCCTCAGCTCCGACCATTCATCCAGCAGGACTTCATGAAGACACTGGAGAAAGCTGGACCTCAGCTCACATCCAGACTGAAAGGAGACTGGATAGGACTCTACAGGTTCTCACGGACACACACGGACACACACAGTTGTAATTAGAGCCTGACTGATTTTGTCATAAGGGTTTGTTTGTATATATATATCAGAACTTTTACTCCCTAATATCGATATCAGCATTGGCCCCTAAAGAAACAAAAAATCAGTCCGGCTCTAGTTTTGATAAACTATGAAATCCCACTGGAACAGTTAAGTGTTTCTCTAGATCTATTGTAAACGTTTTCTACTTTATATATAGACTCTGTCACATGATTAATGAAATATACAGTTTCCAGAGCATCACGTGGACTCCTGTGTGTTTTGTGTTGCAGAAATTTCCTTAAGTCTCCTAACTTTGACGGCTGGTTCCGCAACAGGAGGAGAGAGATGACCCAGAAACTGGAGGCTCTGCACCTGGAGGCACTTTGTGAGGAGGTGAGGAGGGAGGGGTGAGGACAGAGGGAGGGGTGAGGACAGAGGGCAGGGCCTGGTCTCAGAGGACGTGGTCTAAGAAGCCCACAAAGGCCGGACCGTAATGAGACGGTCTGGTCTACAGAGGATTTCCCATTTGCGTCACAAGCTTGTCTCACTCTTAGCGTTGCATTGTTAGCAACTTGTTAGCATCGTCACCAGCGGGCAATGAATCCTCAGATAGTTTTGCCTGAGAAGGATCCACCTGTCCACCAGAGTAGAAGGACGTCACTTTATAATGTCAACACACCTAATATCACCGTTTCATTTTGATTATATGTTATATTTTGTTGTTAATTTGCTTAGAGCTTCTTTACCTCACTGAAGCATGAGATATACAGGACCAACTGTCAGTCGGGTCTGTGTGGAGCAAACTGAAACAGTCCATCAAACTGGTCCAGCCGAATCCATGTTCATTATCTTTAAAGCCAAGAAGGACGGACACAATAAGAGTCAACATCCCTCTCTCTCCTGTCTTTTGTTTGAAGGATCTGCAGGTGAGAGTCCAGAAGCACACTGAGGTGGAGACGGTTGATCTGGTTCTGAAGCTGAAGGATAAACTGGTGAGTACAAACTAGTCCAAGGCTCAAACAACCGCTTATACTGTCACTACTACTAATGGGATGACTGGTGCTTACACTGCTCTGACTAATAACACCTATACCACTGCTGGTACTGCTAATGCTCCTCCTACGCTACGCCAGTCTTCAGTTTTATTCATTAAAGTGCTCTTTCCAGCTGTTTGGTCCTTGTTTTGTCGAATCATCTGTCAGATATTTTATTTACTCTTATATTTGATCCCAAAAAGTGCTCATGTGTTTGTGCGTGTGGTCATGGCGGAGCTTTGATGGGAGGGATTTATCTGTTGCCTTTTAAAAAAGTAAATAAACTAACTTCTCCAGGATTGCTAACACTAGCTGTAGGTTGTTTTCTGTGTGTTTTTTAAATTTCTTTAAAAAAGATCTTAAATGGAACCTGAATAAACTTTATTCACATGAACAGTGATGAACGCGCCTCTCTGCTGCAGGGTCAAGCGGAGAAGGAGCAGCTCCCGGTGCGCCCGGGGACCCTGGCCAAGCTGAAGGCCCACATCGACGCAGTCATCCTGGCCTTACCTGAGGACCTGCAGGGCATTCTCCACAAGCCCGCCTCTCCCTGACCTTTGACCCTCAGCCTGAAACTCTTAACGCCACTTTGAGGGGGGCAGAAAGTCTCCTCCCTGGTGGCCCCCGGGTAGAGGGGCCCCCGTGCACTCAGACTGAGGAGCCCCTGCTCGGGTTCAACATGGAAAGCACATTGAATTTTTGTTTTACCAATTTATACAACTCAATTCAGTTCAGTTCCCCGCTACTGTTTTATTAAGAGGATTTTTTGTTGTTGTTTTTTAAATCATTTCAAACGTGACACATTAACTTAAGTGTATCTGAGCCGACACAGGATTTGTCAACGCCGTCATGGAAGCAGGAAAACGACCCCCGCTGACCTTTGACCCTCAGTGTTTTTAACCTGTTGAAGTTTTTTATTTTTACTTTTTTAACTTGACGATGGAGTGCTGCAGGCAGAACTGACTCTGGAGTTTTTCCATCCATTTCTAAAAAAATTATGTTTTTTAAAAGAAGTGCACTTCATCGCTGACTGGACCAGTGTGCCCTTCACACACACACACACACACACACACACACACACACACACTGACACTTTTATGCAAACAAACTGAACCGAGCAGAGCCAAGCAGTGCTTTATAATTCAATTTTACTAAAACGTTATCCTAACAAACACACAACATTAGGCACCAGCGACCCTGTAAGAACTGTGCTGATGAGCAAATCCTCTTCCCTGTATTCATGTTGACGCCGTCTCAGAAAGTTTGATTTGGTTTTGATTCTATTTCATTTCTGACGTTTGTGTCACTGCTGTGTGAAAAAGCTTATTTTTGTGTGCGGGTTCAAGAATGAAGAAAAAACGAATTTCAGTCAGAAAAAATCCAAACTCAAGTTGAGATTTATGGCACAAGTCTAAATTATGAAAACTTTGAGGTGGTAACGAACTCTATAGAGCATTTATCAAAACTATGTGAAGTTAATTGTGACTGAGATGAATGAGGGTTTGAGTTTCAGTCTTTAATCTACTGACAGAGAATATTTCAGTTTTCCTCCACCTCCGATGTGATCGTGTCCCAGGACAGATGTTAACACCAGGTCTGAACGGGGTCTGAGTCTCAAGAAAACTTAACTTAACAGTCATTCTTTATTCTCCCTCTGAATTAAATACGTTCTGCTGAAGAGTCACTAGGGTTCACCTCTTTCCTGCTCAGGATATCTTCCCTTCAGACATAAGTGTAGTTCTTCCTGAGCAAGGGAACGACACAGATATATTGTCAAACTAAATCAGAAAATATTTAGATTCCTGTCAAATAAATAAACCGAACAAACATATTCAGTTCTAATAAAATCACTGGAAAACTCAACCCTTCTACTACAACGTGTGTTCAATTTACATTAATGCAAAAATGAAGTCGAGCTGAAGATTGTTGGGTTGACGGGAAGTTTTTGTGGTTTCGGTCAATTAAGCTTTTAGTTTTTTCCTTTATTAACACTAACACAGAGTCTTCGATCATCTGGTTAAATTCTTTTTACATTTTGAAGTGAAGGGGCCAAAATGTGAATATTCCCCCTAACAGTACAAAACAAAAGGATTTATTCTGTTGACAGCAATAACACTTTCACAGGTCGTTTCATTGATTCTGATCTTTGTATTTCCAGAGTGTAAATTACTTAATGGACTTAATTTCTCAAATAGTAGTAAGTGGTTAGTAAGTTGACGTCTGTATTTCAAAATATGACTCGTCTGGAAAAGTCGACCACACCTTGTCAGACATGGATTACGTCATGCGGTGGTGTTTTGTTTGTTTTGGGGGGGGGGGCATTTTCTTTTAAGCCATGATGTAACTCGTGTTTGATGAATGCTCTGAAATTTGCCTTTTTTATTTTTTTGGTCGAGCAGATAATTGTAAAGAAAAGTACCAGGAGTATGAGCTGGTTGAAAAAACCTGTGACATCTGGTTGTTGGGCAGCCATGTACGTTTTCTATTTGTGAAAAGATAACACAACTTTTTATCAACTTTTCCATGGAGGGCGGTTTGTCCTCGATGTAATACTCTGTAGAGGAGAGGACTTTTGTACATAACGGTGTAAAGTGACATGTTGGCCCTGATGTGAGGATGTACAATAATTATTTTGCTATGACAACAGATGTGTTGCTAAATACAGAGTTATAAATGAGAATTTCTTCATATGATGTTTATTTAATTCCGATGCTGTTGACACTGACTGAATCTCTTGCTCATTTGCTGACAGACTCGACGAGAATGTATTTTATCATTTCACTCCCCTCGAAAAACCATCTGACTGAAGTCGACAGCTGTTAATTAGTGACATTAAGGTCCCTGTTATTTATTGGTGTCTGTGTCAATGACCAATACTAATACGCTCTCTTATCAGATTGATCGTGAACAGTTTACCGAAACCACAGGTTAAATTAAAGAGCGCGAGGTAGCGTCGAATACGGATCAAAACTACATTTTGCAGTATAACTATAGAAAATAGTAAAAGATGTTCAGCAAGTAGCCTGACACAAGCTTTTACACAGCTACACTTATTTGATGACACTGTTTCTGTTTGAAGCCGTAACCACTTCACTGAAGCCCCGATACTGCAGCTTGAATAAAGAAATGACGACGTGAAGGACGTGTTGATGAAGTTGACTTTTATTGCCGCTCACATGATGCCGACAGTTGATGTTTTTTAATCAAATGCAAAGATGTCGACCGCAGTCTCGTGTGAACTTGATTGGAACGCGAACATTGTTTGAATCCTCTCGATGCTGAGTGGAGTTCATCCGCACTGCAGTGTCATGATGCCACTCAGCCGAGAGCACACATCTGCTCCCTTGAGTCCAATTTAGCTGCAGCACGTTTCACCCACTCGTAGATATCAGTTCCCTAAATATGTCCCATATACTCGTAGATATCAGTTCCCTAAATATGTCCCATATACTCGTAGATATCAGTTCCCTAAATATGTCCCATATGTTCCTCACTGAAGGAAAACAGAAGTGTTAGAAAAAATTAACTGAATATATACAATCCAGGGTATTGCTGAGACTATTCAGTACTGTTTATGTGTAAATATAATAATTTGTATCAAATCGTTTGATTTGATATTGATAAATGCTGATTATTGATTCATTCGAGTTATTATTGGATGATTAAATGAGGAACAGAGGATGCAGCTTGCTCTTCATCTGCTTGTGTATGTTTCACTGACGCTCTCCTCTCTCTCTGTTCTTACTCTCCTCCACTCTGAAAACCCTCCTGCTCTTCTCTCCCCTCAGTCCACGCCCCCTCCCCCTTTTTCTGATTGGCTGTTGCTCCTGCATCTCGTATGTGTCCTCCAACAGCGCGTTTCCACTGAGAGAGTAGCTGATGTCGGACCAAGTAAGGATAGAGCCACGGGACGTCCTAGAGACACACAAACACAATATATTAAACTATATATTATAATGTATTATTCTGTACTATATACTTTTCCGTACTGCAATATATACTATACCATAATATAATATTGATAATCAAGAAATCAAAACCACAATTTGAACAGATTTGCTGCAGCCTGATTGTGAGTTGGTAAAGGAACTGATTCTGTTTCTTTACACTTGTGAGGAACCTCATTGACACGATGGGTTCTGTGACCCTGAACCTGAACTGTCATACATCAATGATACACACACACACACACACACACACACACACACACTACACGTCTGTTCTTACCTGTAGGCACTGGGCCTCATGTATTGGATGATTTCTCTGTAGCTTAGAGGATAATCCCACATCTGGACGTCTGTCAACTGGCCATCAAATCCTGGAACATAGATCACAGGCTCGTTTCCCTGTGGAAGCTGAACACACACACACACACACACACACACAGCAGGGAGATAATGTTAGAGACAGTGATGAAGATTTGATTAATACGACTAAATCAAGAGTTTATTGTTTTTGGAGCCACATGTTGTTTTGTGTCTCAACACATTGAGAAACTTTAGTTTTTTCTCTTAACCAGCTACTTGCACTGAACAGTTTGTCTCTGTATGTGTGAACACAAATGTCCGAGTGAGGGCGTCTCCTCCGTGCAGAAAGCCCGGAGGAGCAGATCCTCCGCAGGATTCACCGCAAGCGAGTGGGTGTGTTGATGACGAAGAAAACAAATATCTCAGGATGAGAAAGCAGTGACACACACGAAGAAGACAAAGACGTCAAGAGAGTTTGACCCCCCAGAGGTCATGTCTGAAAACCACTTGGACACGAGGCCCAACAGAAGGAACCACCACCTCGACTTGTCTCCCTCCTCACCTGCAGCATCTTCCTGATGCTCATGTTTGGGCCGCTGAACACCTGCACCACTTTCTTTGCACTGTCCACGGTGACGCAGACTCTGGTCCATATGTCCTGGGCAAGAACGTCTGGCCAGAATTGAATGGAGGGTTGGAAGATTTGTGAGCAAAAAAACGCCCCACAGGACAGTGAGTAGTAAACACCGGAACTGGTTTCCAGAGTCACGGGGTATGAGCTGGATGGGAAGAGTCTGAGGAGTGGGGGGGTTCTTGTTGTCAAATAGTCAGTGAGGTAACGCAGACACACAGAAAAACCTGCAGGATGCAAATGAGGGAGTGTTGATTTACAAATTCAAGTTAAAAGCACAATCTGAAATTCTATGCAACAAGGGGTCTCTGGAGGCATAGAATTAAATGTCTTTAAGTTTGAAACTTGTTGGAATAATAACATCTGGAATAAGGTAAGTACAACACAACTCAACAAAATATAGCATAATAATATATAAATGTCATCGTTTGTGGACATTTTGATGGATTTAAGTTTCATATTACACCTTTAAGTAAATACCACATGGACAACTCTGTCTGCTTTTGTACCTGTAGTTGAAAGTGGCGTGGTCCAAGGGGTGGTGGTGGTGGTCTTAGGGGTGGTGGTGGTGGTCTTAGTTGTGGTGGTGGTGGTCTTAGGGGTGGTGGTGGTGGTCTTAGGGGTGGTGGTGGTGGTCTTAGGGGTGGTGGTGGTGGTCTTAGTTGTGGTGGTGGTGGTCTTAGGGGTGGTGGTGGTGGTCTTAGGGGTGGTGGTGGTGGTCTTAGTTGTGGTGGTGGTGGTCCAAGGGGTGGTGGTGGTGGTCTTAGGGGTGGTGGTGGTGGTCTTAGGGGTGGTGGTGGTGGTCTTAGGGGTGGTGGTGGTGGTCTTAGGGGTGGTGGTGGTGGTCTTAGGGGTGGTGGTGGTGGTCTTAGGGGTGGTGGCGGTCTTAGGGTTGGTGGTGGCGGTCTTAGGGTTGGTGGTGGTGGAGGGGGGATAGAAGGAGATTCCTCCTCCATTAGAAGATAAGGTGAACATCTTCCCATTCAAATTTACTGCAGGATGAGCTGGAGACATGAAGAGAAAGAAACATCAAAGATCTTTTTCTGCACATTTTATCGTTCGACGTGTTACTGGGTAGACACAGTAACATTATTAGAGTTCTCATGTATATTATATTTTTGTCAATGGCAATAAATGGTAAAGGAATACAATATAATATATTTTATTATAATATCAAAACCTTTGTGCGGGTGTGGGACAATGAAAGTTTGTACTTGTACAATGAATCAACTGGTTTGTCAAGAATAGGTTCAATGTTATCTGTGTGTGTGTGTGTGTGTGTGTTTGTTTGTGCATTTTTACTTCCTGCTGGGTGAAGTGACAGTTATAGTTAGACATGAATTGATCATGGTTGTGTCTCCAGGAAGTTAATGTAAGTCTATGTAATGTCCTCTAAATTCATGGGGACATGACTCTCTCTCTATGTGTGTGTGTGTGTGTGTGTGTGTGTGTGTGTGTGTGTGTATATAAGGACGTGTACCTGTTGTCCATGTAGTAGTCGTGGTTGTAGGCACTGACATCATAACCATCACAATAGGAACAAAAAGCAGCTTCATCTTCATCTTCATCCTCCTCCTCACTCAGCAGGGTCTCTACAGTGAAGTGCGTGTGTCGGTCTGTGTCTGTGTCTGTGTCTGTGTCTGTGTCTGTGTCTGTGTGTCACTGTCCCTCTGAACAGGCTGCACCCTCCTCTCCTCTCTTATTTCCTGCTTTTGGTGTTGACACTTCAATTTTCATTTCTGTGGAGAGAAGAGAAATCAAGCCTCTGGTGTGACTTCAGAATGTGGACTCAACATGTTTAAGGTGTTTGAACAACACCTCTTCACAGTATCTGCCGAATAACGAAGAGCAAAAAGACGTCAGCGTTTGCTTCACGTTCGGTGTCAGGTTCGAAAAGCCGTCACTGCAAACGCCTGCAGACTCGCCTAATTCCTGGCAGTTAGTGCTCGTTTACAGGAGGCGAATTCCTTTTGTCATGAACGGACAAAAAGGTCACGTTTATGAAAATACTTACCCAGAACAAACTCTTAAGTTGAAGCAGTTCGTACATATTTAAACATGCACTAGTTCTGCTCAAGCACTCGATGCTCTCTTCTTCTTTGAGCAACTTTCTCGCTAATCCCACAGTTGTTAACACGCTATTCAGATCTAAGAGTTACTTAGTTAGCTTAGCAGTTAGCAATGGCTTCTTAACCTGAAATTCCACCGAAATCTGCAGCGACACTAACTGACACAAATTCTTCTTTTCATGCAGTGAGATGGACTCACAGTTTGCAAGTGACACAAGTAACATTTGACCAGTTATATTAAAAGCTACTCTTTCATTCAGTGTTTTCTGCTTATTATAAAATTAGGTCGGGTTTAGTTTTAGTCTAGTTGGTTTATTTGGGATTTTTCTGAGAAATCCCCAAACAAAAGGAAACATTGCACTTAACGATAGAAGGAGCAGGAAGAATAAAACCCTTCTGTTACCTGCCCCTTTCCAATAAACAACAGCCATCATCATAAATAATCATAAATAAGGTTCTTTAAACATTTGTTCAATTTAATTATCAATACTCTAAGGTTTTGTGAATCACATTGCTCCTCAGAAAAAACATAAACACAAATATATACACATCCATACAAAATATATACCAATATATCTGCATCATCTCGGTGTTCGTACGTGGAGGAAAACAACTGAACCAGACTGACGAGTGGAACAGCACCACGTGATGTCTCACTCTGCTGTGATTCCTCAAAACCACAAACACCACAGCACATTCCCCAAACTGCACAGAGGTTGATTGTCAGTGTAGTTACACTAAAATACAACAGAATGAATTAAATAATAGGCTAAAGAAGGCTTTACAACAGCTTTTATATTTTAAGATTAGGAAATACATCCTCCAGAAATCAAAAGAATAAATGAAATATTATATATTATTTGGATTCATGATATCTGTTTTTCTAAAATCCTCTTTAGGAGGCTGTGTGTGGAACTTCTCTTTTCACACACGTGTGCAGAAGCCACAGGAAACACAAACGAACAACTTATGGTGTCAAACAATTTCATGTTTAAATTCCTGAGAACCTCTTTCAAGATCGAGTGTTGTCCACTGGCCGGGTGGGTTCACCGGTGCTGACCATGGCCAGGAAACAGAAAGCAAACAGCGGTCTCTCGTGTCAAAGTCCAATGGTTTGTTCATCTGTACATCAACACCACTTCCTCTTCACTTACTGGCTCCACAATATTACACAACTTCTCCTTTGCTCCATCTGAACTTTAGCACTGAGGGGCTTTGTCACTTAACAGTCCCGGACAAACAGGATTCATGAGCAGTGTGAGCATCACCTCAGTCACATAAAGGAGAGGTTTTAGAGTCAGGGCCTCGGAGCTCTGGAACGACCTGCCTGAGGAAGTGTCGTCTTCTAAATCCCTTCTTCTATCGAAAAGCCATTCCTGATTTTATCTGAGTTTCTTGTTTTAAAAATACAGGAAGTGATGTTCTACCAGAAGGACTTTTATTTTTATGAGTCTTTATTCTATTTCTGATCCAGAGCCATCTGCTTCTGCTTTTCACTGGTGGTTGGCAACTTATCATCAAATCATCAAAATCTACATGAATGAAAAGGGATTTCTCACCCATAATAATAATATTGTATAATAATATAATATTGACAATATTATCAAGTTATTTAAGGTGAGAGATAAATCAGGACATACTAACAGTATTTATTAATACTCGCAGTTCATTGTAGGTTTCAGTGGTGGAAGAAATACTGAAATATTTATTTTTACTTAAGTTAAATCAGCAATAAAACACTATTAAAATATCCTTGTGTATGTTAGAACTCAGAACTCATGTATGAGTCGCAAAATATTCTTTAAGTATAATAAAAGTACGTGAGTAGGCAACAGAATTGCACATTTCCTTTCTGTGTCATATTATTGCATCATTATTATTATTATTCATATGGTAAAATGCATTTGAGCGATCAGACATATTCAGTGGAGTGATTATAATAAAAGTAGTGATAATACATTTTATTTGTATTGATTACAAAAACAGAGAAGTGTAAAGAAATAAATGGAGCCTTATTAAATCCTGCTCGTTTTTTATTCCAATTATTATTTTTCATTTTCAACTTTCACTTTTTCAAACTTTTGAAGATAATTTTGTGTAAAATAATATATTTGTGTCTGAGTGAAATACATTACATACAGTACATGTCAATATAGGAGCCTTTGTTTTTTATTACCAGTGTTTATCTAACAACGTGCTCTCGTGATTAAAGCGAATTAGAATTTGGAGCCTTTATTTTGAAACACGTGTGAGTCGATGCAGTGATTTCCGGTGTGTGGTGTTGACATGAACTGCGTCTCCACTGCCAGCGTGTAGCGATCTGACACACACACACACACACACACACACACACACACACACACACACACACACACACACACACACACACACACACACACACACACACTCACACACACACACCCTGCTGCTGCTGCAGCTCTATAAAACCTCTCTCTCTCTCACACACACACACACACACACACACACACAGAGCCATTGAGTGGAGGAGGAACTTTCTACTGAAGCATCATGGGCATCATCATCTCTCAGATCTTCTCCAGGTTCACCTCCAGGACACCGGTCAGGATTCTAATGGGTGAGATCTTTAAAACTTTATCAAACAATTTCATCATCAAGTGTCAAACTGAAAGTTTTTTTTATTTTAATTCATCTAAGTTGTGGCTTCTAATAATCGTCGTGTTTAATGATTCAGTAATGAACTAATACCAAGAATTGATAGATACACAGCTTGAAAAGATGTGGCATGAATTATATTATATTATATTATATTTTAACAGTATCTACAAGAGTAAAATGTTACACATTAATGCATCAGAAATGATAATCCAATAACATAATATTTGATGGTAAAATGTTGTTTGATCCTCTCGCTACGTTTGACTTGTGTATATTTGTATTACAGTATTTCTTCTTTTACTTCAGTTAAAAGTCGTAGTGTTGAAATCAGAGACATTTTAAGACTTCACCTCGGGCTCTGAGAAGCTGTGACGGACGTCTGACCTCTTTAATTGTGTGTGTGTGTGTGTGTGTGTGTGTGTGTGTGTGTGTGTGTGTGTGTGTGTGTGTGTGTGTGTGTGTGTGTGTAGTGGGTCTGGATGCAGCAGGTAAAACCACTCTGCTGTACAGACTGAAGTTGGCCGAGGTCGTCACCACCATCCCAACTATTGGTCAGTATTTTACATTGTGTTTATGCAAAAGGATATATTCAAGGAAATCTATGTTAATTGTGTGTGTGTGTGTGTGTGTGTGTGTGTGTGTGTGTGTGTGTGTGTGTGTGTGTGTGTGTGTGTGTGTGTGTGTGTGCAGGTTTTAATGTGGAGACAGTGGAGTATAAGAACGTCAGTTTCACAGTTTGGGATGTAGGTGGTCAGACTGTCATCAGACCTCTGTGGAGACACTACTACACTAACACACAGGTTGGTAACACCACTGTTCCACTGTTCCACTGTGTCACTGTGTCACTGTTCCAACAAACACTCACAGTAATGTCTGTGTGTCCGTCTGTGTCGTCCTCAGGGTTTGATATTCGTGGTCGACAGCAACGACCCCGAGAGGATTAAAGAGGCTGCAGATGAGCTGCAGAGGATGGTAACACACACACACACACACACACACACACATTGATTGATTGTTTGTTTGATTGATTGATTTCCTGTTCATTCGCCATGTTGCTGTGTTGCAGTTGGAGGAGGACGAGCTAAGAGGCGTGGCCCTGCTGGTTTTAGCCAACAAACAGGATTTGCCCAGAGCCATGTCCGTCAGTGACATCACTGCGGCCCTGAGCCTATCAGGGATCTCCCAGCCGGTGAGTGACAGATCAACCTGTGGATCTTATTATTATTCTCAAAGCCCGACCAGACCAGACGTCCTGGAGGTTTCATTTCAACTTGACACACGGCGACCTCTAGTAGCACAGAGACCCCGAGTCTTAATCTCTTTGTGTGTCTGCAGTGGATCGTCCAGGCGTCCTGTGCCGTCAGTGGTGCAGGTCTGGTCCAGGGTCTGGACTGGCTCTCCAACCAGGTCCTCAAACAGTAGGAGCTGACGTGAAGCTGCAGAGTCTTCAAACGCACCAGGCTGCGAACTGAGGGGGAATCCAGGAGAAACACCAATGATCCCTGTGGACTTGTCTTCTTACATCCAGCTCAGGAAAAAGACATTTGACAGCTGTGACCTCGGCCTCCTCAAAATGTAGTTTGTTCCTCACTCGTGTCGTTTTAACATAAATATAAGGACGAGGTGTCAGAGCCACAAGTTGAAACTGGGGAATCCTATTTATTGACACGTTCCTGCTGCAGCTTCATCGTCACAAACAAAGCGAACGTGGAAACTATTATTGTAGCTTTTGAGTCATTAACCTGATGTTTGGTTTCTATGACTCTATATTTCTATTTCTTCACACATCAGACTTTATAAAAATGTATTTGTTCATGTTTATCTTATTAAAGTTTTTATTGTGGCCAAAATATCTCATTGAAGCAGACATACCCAGAAAAGACTTAGCAGCTAACAAGGTGTAAAAAAAGAAAAGGGGATGATACAAATAAAGAACACTAATAAAATATCTTTGTTGTGATTGATAATCTGTTGAAATAACAAAGAAATATTGGTTACGTGGCTAAAATATAAAGACCATAACTAGCAAACACTTAGTTAATTATAAATGTAGGTGTGTAGCTCAAAGAGGTTGGTTTGATGTGAAAACAGGAGAAGACGGACTCAGATGGGTGGAGTTAGTGTTTTATTTATCACTGAAAAGCCTTTTATTAATCATGACACTAGAACATCAAGCACATGTTTACAGTTCAACACCGTCCATCCTGTCGTGTTTTGTCTGTTGTTAAAGTGCAGCTCCACCAACACGAGTCGTCCGCCTGCCGACATCGAGGTAACTCCCTCCCACAAGACAACAAACAACCAACAAATTAACTCGTCATTAGTAACTTTTGTTTTAGGCTGATTTAGAAACTTCTTCAGTGTGTTAACATCCCCACAGCCGACTGAGGAGGTTCGTCCGTCGTTCATGCAAAGTCAATGACCTGTGAAGTGAAGCTCCATCTTCTACAGTTCACTGGGGTCGCTGCGAGCCACTCGGGGGGGGGGGGGGGGGGGAGACGCTGATTAATGAGGAAAAAACCAATGGAAAGCATAACAGGCCCCAAAGCAATGACCCAGATACACGTGTAAAAGCACAGGTAAATGTCGTGACGTCAGGAGAAACGCACGACTGGTTATTTGGCGGAAGAGATGCATGAAGGACACATGCTTCAGTTTAGTGAATGAATCAAATGTAACAAACTTCATGGATTTTTAAAGAGAGAAAATCTATTCGGTAAACTGTCGAAAAAAACAGGCGCGATTGAGGAAACAGAAATGATCTTTTCAACCAAATTCAAACTAATTTTGACCTGGATGTACTTTGAGTTTATCTGAGTTGGGTGGTCCACAGTAAAAACGTTTGGGGTTTATATAAATATCCGTATTTAAGGAAACCAGGAACCCTTCTTTCCCTCTCTCTCTCCTCTTCTCGTTTTAGAACATTACATGTCTGAGCTGAGGTGGCCAAAGTGCCCTTGAGCAAGAGCTGAACCCTGTCTGAATTCATCTTGAATTCAGACATCTTGTGTTTTCTCCGGAGTCAGATCCTGGTTATTTCTTCCTCACGTTGCTCTGTCATTATTCTTAGCTCTTTTCTTTATAAAATAATCATATAAAACAGAAACTTACAGGTTAATCTATATTTTTTGTCCTTTTCTGGAGAGCGGAGCCGATATAAAAAGCAGCGTTTTTACACACGGAATAAAACACGAGTCCGTTAGGAGGCGTTTCCTCGTCCACTCCCCTCCTCCTCTTCCTCCTCCTCCTCCTCATCCTCCTCCTCCACATATAGTGAGGGTGTGTTCAGTTTGTCCTCTATTTTCAGAGTGATGGGCTCCAACACAAATATGGGAGTCCATTAGAGGGAGTACATGTTTTCCAGTCCCAGGCAGCCCGGGTGGGCGGGTGGCGTTCCCCTCCTCTGATTCCTGAGCTGCTGCTTCGACAGTACCAGCTGGGCCCTGCCTGGGAAGTAAAACATGCATCCGTGTCATCAGGCCTCTGACTCGCCCTTCTTCTTCCCCTCGTCCCCAGCGTCACTGTCCTCTGACTGGCTGTTGCTAAGCACTAGAAACTGTCCGTCAGCGGCAGGCGGGTTGGCAGGACGACTCGAGGCGGCGATCAAACGACTCTGCTCCTCCAGATCCTGAAGAGAGACAACGCTTGAGTTAGATATGAAATCTGGAAAATCCCAGTCCGTCTGTCGCTCACACATCTCGAGAACCGTTCATCTAATCGGCTTCACACTCGACATGTGTATTGTTCAGGGCCCAGGGAGGTGCAGAGTTGGATTTGGTACAATTCAGACACACAAATATTTTGGAGAGGGGGGGGGGGGGTTAGGGTTAAAGGATCAAAGGTCACCTTCTCTATCTGTCTCTGTTTGCTGAGTTCCTCCTGCTGTTTCTCTTTGGCCTTGTCCTGCTCCTTCCTCTTCTCCACCGCCTTTCGGTCCTGCACAAACCCCCCCCCCACCCCCCAAAATGATTCACATCCACAACAACACCTGAAGGAATCATCATTACATCCAAAATGTGAGGGAGTCGGCTCATAGACTGTTTATCAAGATGGATGATACGTCTCTACTTCCTTCCACGATCCAGAAATGAAGCCAAAATATCATGGATACAAGCGCTGCCATCTTCTGCCAATGATGCAACTTGGATACACATCAGTGGGATAAGACTCCATAACATGACAGAAACCATCTTCCACTACCATGGAGGAGGCAGGATTTATGACCTATAATGTAGCCAGCCACCAGGGGGCGATACAGACACTTTGGCTTCACTTTTGGGGAGTTGCCATGTCGACAGTCTTTAAACAGAGTTTCTAATGAGTCTCACCATCTCGGAGTGGAAGGCGATCTGCTTGGCCAGACCGATACTGTCACAGATCTGAAACACATGACGGAGAACAGACAGGTCAGACAGACAGTCACAACGAGGGGGTCAGACAAACGGATGGAGAGAGAGAGACGACCTTCTCTCCGTCGTTGTTGGACTCCAAAATGTAGCAGACGGCTCGGCTGTCGCCCCGCTCACTCGCCGGCTGCAAGACGAAACCAAACAGCCTCTTGTTGTCCTGATGGGACGAACACTGAACCACGCTGGACAGAGGGAACTGCAGCAGGAGAGAGGAGGAGGAGGAGGAGGAGGAAGAGGAGGAGGAGGAGGAGGAAGGAGGGGAACAGAGAAAGATAAAAATGGAACCAATCATGAACAATTAGACACTGAAACGAAAACAAGGATCTAATGTGGAAAGATCTCTTACCCTGAGTCGAGTGACTTGTGTCTGAGGATCAATAAGCCTGAAAGGAATAACGTACGTTCATTAAAATACTAAACTGTTGAAAAAAGTCCCCGAAAGTCCCCTTATGAAATCCACTGGATCCAGATGTTTATTTGGATCTGCACCAGGTTCCACACACACACAATATCAGTCCACTAAATATGCTTGTTTTTATTCTTCTATCTCACAATGTTAGAGTGGAAAACATAAATACCAGCCCTCACAACACAACACAACATTTCTATGTCGTTCAGATTTGGCTTCACCATCACAACACAATCGCTGTGTGGCTCTTACTTGAGGCAGTCACAGGTCACCAGCAGGTGGGACTCCGTCATCCTGAAGATGTTGTGAATGGCTCTGGCGGCCAGGATCTGTCTCATGGTCTCAGAGATGACGTCCGGGGACTCGGCCGTCCTCACCTCCATGGAGCCCAGGAAGCGAACGATGAAGAGCTGGTGGAGGATCGATTCTGGACGACGCGGTCACAGGAAAAAAAAAAAATTTTTAAATCACACACACACAAAAAAAAGACCACACATACAAGAAAATGTTTACAGTACAATTTGTATATAATAAAAGACTGAATATAATCACAATAGTAAGATATACAAAGTAAAAATGAAGAGATGAAGAGCACAGGCGTGATAAAAACATTACAATAGATCCACGTTACCTTCACTCTCTTCTGATGTGCTGTCTCCAGACTCTCCGAACGGATTACTCCTTCTGAAGGACACACAGATAAACCAGGAAGGATGAACACAAAGTTTTCTAGCTTCACTCTGCAACACAGACTGTAAAAAGCCTCTGAACACAATGTCCGACACTCCAACTACACAAAGGGACAGTATATTGTAGAACAGTTTGAGGAGGACTCACTAATGACAACGTTTTGATTGTATTAGTAAGTGGATCTCCTCAGGTTGAGTGGGCGTTTAGTGTCACACACACACACACACACACACACACACACACACACACACACACACACACACACACACACACACACACACACACACACACACACACACACACACACACACACACACACACACACACACACACACACACACACACTACCTGCCGGACTGTGCCGCCGTCTTGCTCTGCCCTGAGATTTCTTCGCTGACGAGGGAAATGATGTCAAACTGGATGGGTGTTTCCGGGGCAACCAGCGCGTCCAGTGACAGTACAGAAAGAGCGGGCGATGGCTCGGACCCCACAGAGCTAATACTGCTTGCTCGGCCCACGCGCCCTTTACTGGAATGGAAGGAGAGGTGTTTAGCAATCTGATCGGCCCCCGGGGGGGACCTGGCAGCTGATAGGCTGTGAGGTTGACGATCACAACGCGTCTACCTGCTGGGTCTCATGCTCTCGTGTCTCTGCTGGAAGGACGGTGATGGCGTCACAGCCTCAATAGCTGATTGGTTCACTCTGGCTGCCAGCTCCTGCCAATGGGAAGACAGTACAGTCAGCATCAACCAATAGGAAAACTATTTGAAAGCATCTTGTTTTCTGCTTCTTGTTACCCTTGTTTCATATCCATCCATTGATGTTTAATTAGATTCACAACATTGCCAAAACTATGTGGACACCTAAACAAAGCACTGACCAAAACCAGAGCTGTTGTTGGTAGCGGATGACTACACCTACAAATATCTGTCAAAGTTTCCTCTGTGACCTTTGACTGGCATGGAAGTAAATGAGGGAAGACGGACACAGACCTCTGCGTTCTCACTCAGGTAGATCCTCTTAGAGATGTTGTTTATGGTGGCGATCCACTGGAAGAAGAAGCAGCAGATGGACAGAGTGAGAAATCACTAGAACAGCTGACAGGCGTCACAAGCACATAACAGACAAACAAGTTACCTCCTCACAGTCCTTCCTGATCTCCGACTGCAGCGTCACCACTCTGACGGGACACAAAGCGGGAAAAAGTGGCGTCAGTACTTAAAGTGACGAGAGCATCTGATGGGAGTTACAGTGGAAAGAACGGGAAGTGCTCTGACTTCTTGCCATCGAAGGACGTGACCTGGAAGCAGAAGCGGCGGTCGTCGCTGTCGACTGCCATGACGGAGCAGTTGTCCAGGTCTGTGACCAGCCCGCCCGCCACCTCTCCGCGGCCCTGCTGCATCAGGTTACCACCCTGCGTGAAGAAGTACTGTCGCTCCCAGGATGTAGACACCAGACCTGTTTTACTGAGAGACACACAGAGGGGGCACTTCAACAAACTCCCAACAAAGGAAGTGTCAACAACTTATTGGTAATTTGACCAGCAGAGCAGCAGCGAGCAGGGTCCATCTTTATATACAATGAGTGTGTGTTTCTGTGTGTGTGTGTGTGTGTGTGTGTGTGTGTGTGTGTGTGTGTGTGTGTGTGTGTGTGTGTGTGTGTGTGTGTGTGTGTGTGTGTGTGTGTGTGTCTTACTTGCGGATGTACAGGTAGCCCTGTTTCCTGGTCAGGTTGCGACAGACAGGTGAGTGGGCGGGGTCAGGGTCACACGGCGCATACAGCGTGTCACATGATGTCTCTATCTGCTGGATGGTCTGCTGCATCTGCCCCACCTCCTCCTCCATCTCCCGACGGACACTAAACACACACACCGACTGTATTCACATGTTCCTCTCACATTTTCATCACACTGCTAATCTCTTCATAGTTGTAACATGTTTAAAACTTGAGTTAATGTTGATAATAAAGATTTTATTGAAGATTTTGAACATAGAACGGACAAAGGGAGGAGAAATTTAAGAAAGTTCTTGAAGGAAGCGATTCGGTGGAGGGTTCTTACTTCTGGACACTGGTTCCTATGGTTCCCAGGAAGTCTTCCCACTGCTGGGTGAGATTTTCTGACCCCAGCTTGAAGAAACTGATCTGCACAGAGAAAACACCCAAAACAGAAAATGAACCTGTTCCCTGCGACAACTACAACATCACAGGAATGTTTCTAACCAACTTGTGACTGACTGATAGTCGCAGCCGAGAACAAGCTGAGTTGTGTGTGTGTGTGTGTGTGTGTGTGTGTGTGTGTGTGTGTGTGTGTGTGTACCTGGGCCTGCATGTAGCCCAGCAGAGGCTCCAGCAGGGCAGTTTTCTTCTTGTACTGTAATGTGTTCAGTGAGCAGAAGTAGTGCATCATGGTCTGGTGCTGTTTCTTGCGAGAGGTGTAGACGTCCTCCACGACCTCGGCCCGCATCTTAAAAACAAACAAGACTTCATCATAAACTGAGATATTATCATGTGGTCACAGATATTATATTTAAATATTTTAATTGAAATGTTCATATAGGAACAGAACTTTTACAGAACTCTTACAACTGGATAATGAAGAAGTTAAATGTTTATTGCTGAAGCTTTCAGTGTGGACACTCAACGCGATTTCAAAGCTTTATCGGTATTTTCCTTGTGACAAAATTACACAGTTCTTTTAAGGAAACTTTGCAACAAACTATTTATACATTATAAAAAATGAAATAACCTAGGTGTTTAGTATGTAACTGTGGTATTAAAGTACTGAAGAATAAACCCACTAATGCCAGTACCTTGTCATTGTCCCTCTTCTTGGACAGGCGGCTGTATCGATTAATGGCTGTGTCATGATCTGCACACAGAAACAGACAAACGTTCATTTCGAAAGCTGAAACATATTTTCTTCATCTTTCCTCTTGTCCAACTCGGCAGAAACAAGTTAGTATCGATCAAGACCAAAAAAAGCCGAGGTGAAAATCAAACAATTGTATTTTTGATGATCGGAAATGTATCATATGAATTGCAGCCCTAAGTAGTGATGATTTTACCATCACTGGATATCTCGAAGACTTCTTTCAGAGTGAGGATCTCTGGAAAGAGACCAGAAAAACTTAGATAAGTTATAGAAGAAGTTAAAGTGTAAGGGTTAGTTTTGCTTTGTAAATTAACCACATACAGAATAAACACATACTAGTATAAGTGAACTTTGCGTGTTTGTGTGTGTGTCCTACCCTTCAGGTCTCTTTCTTTGAACTGAGTGATGGGAAACATCATGGCGTCTGCGAGTTGGGTGGACAAGACAGCGTGACAGGAACTCAACTAGAAGGAGACAGACAGAGAAGAAGGACATTTCTCATCGTGACTCAGATAAACAGAGAAACAGCTTGTTAGTCGTCAGACTTCATTTGCATATTGCAGCAGATAGTGTGCGACGCGCCCTAAAGGTAAAGCGAGACACAAATCTGTGTTTGTCTTCTCTCACCTCATCAATGACTTTAGCAAACTGCTGCAGGGTGGAGCTCATCACCTCATCATCGCCCCCTAGAGGAAAACGCTGCACACAACAACAATAACACCACAGAAGACATGAAACTGTGAACTGATTTCATGTGTTAAGCTTACGTGGAGGAAAGATATCTTTTTTACGTCTTTACTGAAGGAGCCGACTAAACCATCTGTCTCACAGCCAAGAAATGACTGTTGCTCACAGATGATGAGTTCACATAGGACAAGTGGGAAAATGTGTTTTTTCTTCAAAATGATATATCAGAAACATGTGTAGTCTCATAATCAGTCTAGTCTTATATTTAATATTAGGGTCATTCCATGTCAAATCATCACAAAACATTACTTTGTGCTGCACCCTCACAGATATTAATGAAATTTGTCTTGCTGATTCGAAAAGCAGATTTGACCCAGAATGACCCGATACAAGGCTTGTGTTAGAGCTGGTAGCTGGACGTTGGTATAAAGCGGGTCACCTGTTTGTCGTACTCTTTCAGCAGCCTGGAGGTCAGGTGTGTTGCAGCACTGAGCTCGTTCTGGAATAATAAACAGGCACAGTGCTGAGCATCTGGAAACACACTATTCAATCAACCACATATTCATGTCGCTGTATGTCCTAGTTGTGTTGTGTGTGTGTGTGTGTGTGTGTGTACCTGCGCGTCATAAATCCTCTGCATTGCCTGATAAAGCTGTGTACAGTAGTTGGAGATGGCTGCAGTGTCCTCCTCGAACACTCCCAGCAGAGAGCGGGTCTGCACACAGAGCACACAACAAAGTGGTGAAAATGAAGCCTGTGTTAAACCATAAATCAACATTTTTGAATTTAAGATTTGCCCAAACTTTTGCAAACAACTGAGAGTTTTGGCATCAGTGTAGTAAACTGCAAAGCCTTTGGCCGGTGATCTGTGAGGCCTCGTCCAAGATTCATGATATGACCTTTCCAATGGACGAGCCCTTCACTACTACAACTCTTCGAATTATCCCAAAATGTTCCTTCTGTCTGTCTGTCTGTCTGTCTGTCTGTCTGTCTGTCTGTCTGTCTGTCTGTCTGTCTGTCTCATGGGCAACCACTCAAATTATTATCTCACAGTCATTCCATTAATCTGACAGACATCATACTGGTCATTGCCAGAAAACGTATCGCAATGACATAGAGGTCGGATGTCCCATTGCCAGTTGGACCTTGAATGTCAACAGCTGGGTGCAGGGTTAACTGAGCCAAAATGTGATTATGTGGTTTGTACACTTCACCACTAGATGTCACTAAAAGCTCTACACACTGAACCTTTAAAACTGGATCCGCACCAACATTTAAATGGTTCTTTCCTGGCCCATGTTCCGTTGCTCCAAAATGTGCAAATCCGGTCAGTATTATTCGCGTAGTCCTGCTGACGAGGGAAAACATGACTTCTTTGGCGGAAGCAATAAAAGCTCATGAATAATCTGACCATGTACAAAATGGAGAGTGGCCTGGTCGTTGCATCTCCACTTACGGGCCCCTGATGAAAAAACTGATGACACCTGAACTGACCCAACTCTTTTAATCCACCTCTCCCAAGTGCTAGAATCAGGTCAACTGTTATATACCACGACCTGGATGACTCAGACTCTGCACTGACTTGGAATCCACCTGCACCTCCACAGCCTCAAGCCCCTGATCTGAGGTCGAGTCCAGAACCTGCTGCTGTGACTGAACCGCTCATGCGAGGCAGAGCACCTCTCCTCCCCGGCTCAGAGCAACAGAACGCAGCTGGATGACACTTCCGCTTGGCTAAGAAGCCAAACAGCAGGGGAAGGCATTTAGCTCGGCGGCTAAGGAAGTAGCAGCCTGGTCATTAAAACGAGCTCATTTCAGTGTAAACCAAACACCGGGGTTGATGTTTGACACTTTGAACCTTTGACTCCATCGCTTAGAAGCCGAGGAACAGCGGGCGTGTCGCGTGAGAGCCGCCCGCTGCACGGCTCTGGTTCGCCGGCCCGTTATCGGCATGTCCCCGCTGGTTGTTGTTGGCAAACACCGAGGCTACAGAGGCAGCTAGCCTAGTTAGCAGGCTAGCTGGAGGCTCCGGGCAAAGACGTGTGTTACCTGCGGACTGTCCTCCAGAGTCTCCTCTATCGGCAGCTTCTCTATCCCGGGCATGGCTGCGGCGGGCGCGCAGGAAATCGGTGCCAATCGACGGAGAAAAGACGCAAGAAATCACCGCGACAGCTCCAGAAGCTCCACGAAACCTCCAACACCCCAACACAGATCCACCCAGCTGCGCGAGTCCCGCCCCGCAGGTGGACTCTGATTGGTTAGAAAGTGACACCCACGGTATTGATTGGTTGGTTTTTTAAAGGGTGGGAAAGGCGCCATGTTGGATCTGAGCAGTGTCGCTGTTCCGCTGTGTTTGTGTGGAAATCAGAGCCATAATGGCGGCGTGTCTGATTCTGCAGGTGTTGTTGGATTGTAAAAGGAAACAGTAAATAAAACAACGTTGTTCTGTATCCTTCAACTTTACTTTATAACAATACTTTGCACAACCCTCACTTGGTGCTTATAGTATTTTTATATTTATACTTGTACAAATACACCACAGCAAATTCCTTATATGTGTAAACCTGCCTTGGCAATAAAACCTGATTGTGATTCAATGTGTTCATGCAACGTGGGGGAATAAAATAATATAAAAAAATAATTTCATTTAATACATCATATTTTGTACCTTACTCCTTTGCTCCTTTAGATTAAATGTCCAAATTACCAATATGGAATTAATATTGATCATTTGTTGTTACTATTTTGGATGATAAAGTTTATTTTAAAAGACTGGGGCAAGTGTTGTGGAAGGTTTCTGGAAGCTGGTGAAAGGAGAACTCAGGGCAGCAGCTGATGTCTCATGCAGAAGATGTGTGCACTTCCTTTGTACAAAAATAACATAATATATACAAACATGTCCTGGATGCAGGTGCTGCCATGTTGCTTTTGACATGATTTGGAGTCAGATACGCACTGTGGAGACGGTGGAGTGGAGTCAGGGTGTCGACGCATCAAATAACTCAAACTTACCGAAATAATGAACACTTGAACATTCATCAGTGGGATAATAATTATGACAAACTATCTTTGAGAGAGAATCTTTTTTTTTTAACGTGTACTAAAATTAGAAATTTGAGTTTGTCCCATCTATTAACATTAAGGAGGAGAAGGTTTATGATCTACACTGCAACCAGCCACCAGGGGGCAATCAACGTGATTTGACTTCTCTTTTGGGCAGCTCTCATGTCGTCCATAATTACACGCAGCCTATGGTCAAGACTGAGCTTCCTCCTTACTGGGGGGAATCAGGGCACCATGAGGAAACAATTTCTTTACCACAGCAGCTCAGACTGCTGCCCAAACTGTGGGGGCTGAACACGGGCAGCTCCAACTGTCCGTTTGGGGGTTGTAGGTCTCAACACTGTGCTGGGTCCTGGTTTCATTTGTTTGCAGGATGCTTATTTGTGCGAATCATCAAAGAACCGTTTGTTGAGTAAAACTTAAATCCAATGCATGCCGTGTTAACCTGGTTAAGTTACAGCTCGTCTTCGGCCAGGCAGTTGGTTGATGGAGCGGAGGACGTCCTCAAAGACTCCACCTTCATGTTTCACACTCCACGAACGTCTGTGATACAGAAGCCGTCTCCTCAGAGTGGGACAGGATGTGGGGGAAGACTGATTCAGCTCGGGGCAGTGATACAAGTCCTGCACCAGCCAATAGATGTTTATGCTGCACTTCCTCAGACACAGCTGCTCCTCTGGGAAGAGGCAGAAGGCCTGAACCATCCCTGATACCAAGAAGTGGTCTGCAGCTGCCAAGTCCTCCACCACATTAAACTCTGTCACGGGAACAGAGTGGGTGTAGGCGTAATTGATGATAAGGTGCATCATCTCTGGGATAATGTGCATCTGCTCCTTGGAAGGTCGCGCATGTGCCAGTGAAGAGTGTGTTGTGGGATCAGGAGTTATCAGGGTCAACAGGATTATAGAAAGTCCACTTATTTAACACAGTCGTAACATCTGGAACTTTTGGACCAAACAGGAAATCAGTGCCTGCACTGAATTCTACGATTTAATTCTATTGTTAATCATTTGACACAAGCATGAATTTCACACTTCTTTAAAGCTGCCTAAACAAATTATCTGGAGCAGTTTTCATAGCAACAAGTCAGTGAATCCAGACGTCAGGCTGCAGGTCTGTTCACAGCTCAATCATGATAAAGGCTTTTCAACATAAATCTAAAATATGCCCATCCCAGTGTCCCGGAGCTGATCGTGACCGATTTAAGAAAATACTTTTTTTGTCCGACCAAGAGTCTGAAAGGCAAAGGTTTTACTCAACATCAGTTTACTTTCATTAAAGACAAAGATATCTGGATGGGAATATTGCTTTAAAGATGATTCATCTATCTGATTAATGGACTGATTGTTTCAGCTGTAACAAGTTCAAATTACTTTCTCTGTAGGAGGGACAGGCCAAATATATGTTATTATAAATATATGGTATTCAAAGTATTTTGTCATGCAGTTCATTGACTGCAAGCATTTGTTCTAACCTTTGGCCACAAGAGGGCGACATACAGACGTTGTAGTAGTGCAGTCCGAAGAGGAGGGGACGGACAGAAACATTTTTACAATATATATTCTCTCTCCTCTTTTTGGGGGGAGAATCATACTCACAAAAACAAAACGAAAAATCCCATTGAGCTTTTTGCAACTTTTGCTTTTTGTGCTCAAATGTTTTCATGTATTTGTCTGTTGATTTGTCACCGATCAAGGCGTTAGGAGTCTGGAACTGGCCCCATGCTGACATCTGATTGGCCCTTGAAGTGCTCCTGTCCTGTCAGTAGTCTTTTAAAAATACTAATCACTGACAATTTTTTATTTGACTATTTTATTGCTTATTTTATTCTCTTGTTTACCTCATTCTATCGGCTGCTGCAACAAATTAATTTGATCGACAAAGTTTATCGAATCTTTTCTTATCAATGCCAACAACAAATATGACAATTTGTCTAGAAATGTTATTTTCTAAACTTCTTGAAGTGCATGATGTTCATGAACAAAACCATGCATGTGAGAAAAGGAACCTGTGGGTAAACTCTGGAGCCAGTGCACCAGGAACATCAGGATCAGGAACAGTGCGTGGATGTTTGACATGCAAGTCCCCCGTCTGTGTAGATTGTGGCCCCTTCATGGCCCCTGACTTAGAGAAATCCTAGATCCGTCACTGTAGAGCACGCACACGCACACACACAGAAACACGCACTCATTGACGCAGACTGTAGACGCTCTCTCTCTCTCTCTCTCTCTCTCACACACCTCCTCTCCTCCTCCTCCTCCTCCTCCTCTCAGAGTTGCTCAGACTTGAGGGAGGAATGGCGGCTCCTCGCACTTTCTTCATCTCTCTCTCCGGCTTCTTTCTGCTCTTATATGTTCCTGGTGGATCTACGACCTCGGGCATCAGGAACCCGAACCAGGAGAAATGTGGCTTCAAGGTAGAAAACTCTAAACTTTACTTCCACCGTGTAGATGTAACGACACGAAGCGTAAAGCTGATCCTGCGTCGATCGTCTCAAGTCTCCAAACCCCTCCAGGTCCCTGCTGCTCGGTGGCTGTCTGCTGGTTTCACTTCAGTTTGACTGGAGATGAACTGGTGTGTGGAGGTTGGGTTTAGTTTAATCTTCAGTCTGTTGGTTTAGTCTTAACTTCGCTGTGTTAAGCGTCACTCTCGATACCTTACTTACCTGCGCGGAGCTGAAGCTCACGTTTTACGCACGGACCAGACTCCAATTTAAAAAGTTCTAATTTCTAAGTTTTCAGACGTTTGAAAAGCAACTTTTAATCATAATCACTTACTCAGGATTTCTATCAAATATAACCTCACCTTTTAGAACCATTACCTGGCTTCTGAACAGACAGTTAAAAGGTAAACCACAAACTAAACCTAACGAACATTTGAATGATATGTATCAGATCTATGCAGATCCTAAGGTCAATGATTGTGTTTTGTTGTCTTTGGAAACATCACAATGATATAAACGCACATATAATGATTCAAGGAGAGAGAAATTGCAATAAATACACTAAGAAATATGATATATATATATATACAATTATAATAACAAACTTCATGTAGCCCAAAGAGAACCAGAAAATCAATGGTTATAAATACACAGATTCCACTTCATTCCATGTTAATTTTGAGAGGTGAATACAGTTTGTAAATGAGATGACCTGCATTGTGTGTGTGTAGATAAAAACAGGAATATATCTATAGAAAAATGTCAAAAGATATCTCACAAATTCTAAAGTAAATGAAAACAAATTGCTGGATCATCCTCCTGATCCGGATTGGCTCGAAGAATGTCATGGCTTCTCCCCTGACCCATATCACATCAATCCACCAAGTGTTATGGACATGTGTTGTGTAGTTTTTGCGTTAACTTGCTTAAAAAACCAATCCACAAACAAACAGACCGAGGTGAAACCTCCTTGCCGGAGGTAACGATCTGACCTCCACATTGTTCTGTGTCAGAACCTCACAGCAGCTTTTGTTCCTGAACATGAATGAAGCAGCTTTTGATCTGTGCTGCACTTTGAAGAGGCTTCTGAACACACAGCTTCTCAATCTCCCAAAAAACGTTCACATGGGTTGTGCTGGGTTGAACGATTTCTGTGATGTCCCCAACGACCAGAGTGTGTTTCCACAAGAGAGTGTGATGGAGGCTTGAGTTTCTGCTTCTCAGAGTTTGAAAATACCGAAAACAATTAATCAATACTCAAATGAATCTGTTGGTCAACTAATGGTCAAAATAATGACAAAGTATGTGTGTGTGTGTGTGTGTGTGTGTGTGTGTGTGTGTGTGTGTGTGTGTGTGTGTGTGTGTGTGCACGAGACAGATGTGTTTACAAAGTGTGTGATGTGATTTTCTTTTTCATGTTTGAGTCATGGAAAGTAGAATTATCTGATCGTGAGTGAGAGCGCACACTCTCTACAGGTTTTAATTTTCCTGTGTTGATAGATGACTCCTACCTGCCTGTGTGTGTGTGTGTGTTGTGTGTGTTGTGTGTGTGTGTGTGTGTGTGTGTGTGTGTGTGTGTGTGTGTGTGTGTGTGTGTGTGTGTGTGTGTGTGTGTTATCCTAGTTTCCTCTCCCTGGCTTTGAAGTGCTTTCTACAGGAAGCTTCACACTGTTTACTCTGAAGAAACATTCCTTCCTGCGACCCTCCCCTTCCACCACCCCCCTACCACACACACACCCACACACCCACACGCACACGCACACACACACACACACACACACACACACACCTCCCCCTCTCTCTCCCTGCTTCCCCTCTCTTTTCAGAAACACACACTTCAAAGGCTGCTTGACGGGGGTGCGAGGACTTGCTATTCTACAGGTGTGAAGTTATTAGAGCTGTGCGTGTGTGTGTGTGTGTGTGTGTGTGTGTGTCACATAAATGCTTTGCCAGTTTCCCATGTGTGCGTCGTGTTTGAAAGGTTGAGTCAGGTATGTTCCACTGAGATAATTAGTTAATTAACTGGTTAGTCCATTGACTATTTTGATCGGCAATTAATCAATCAGTCTTTTGTTCTAAACATTCTTTGGCTCGAGGAAGATTAAACTGTCGTCTCTGTTCTAACAGGGATCCGGATCAATAAAGTGTCGTTCTATCTATTGTGGTTTTTGTCTGATATGCTGGTGACGCATGTCGCCTCTCGCACCATGTCAGCTGGGATCGGCTGACATTGGCTGGATGGTAACATTAGTAACTAGGAAGCTTGGCCTCTGGCAGCTCAGTTGGAGATGTGTGGTGTGTGTTCTGTTAGAAGCAGCATTGAGATGTTTCCTCAAGCGGGGACGAGGATCGGGCTTCAGAGGTCTGGTAACCTCACTTCCTTCTAACTCAACACCCCCAGAGTTCTTTCATTTTCAAACTTGTAGTCTTCGGATGCACTCCAGTCACTTGATCACTTTATCAGACTCCACAGAGTTCCCTCTGGAGCCACTACAGGCTTTTTCCACTCCCCCACACACAGTTCTCTTCCACACCTGAAAGCAGACCTTCGTGTGTACAACCTGTGGAATTCCCCTTCAAGTGTCAAAATGGACAAACAATCAGGTTTCTTCAGATTCACTGAAGCACTTAAAGGAAACTTTCTTCTTCACTGGATGTTTCAGGCGGAGGCAGGAGGACAGACTGATGATTGAGATGCTTCATATAAACTCTCTCTCTCTCTCTCTCTCTCTCTCTCTCTCTCTCTCTCTCTCTCTCTCTCTCTCTCTCTCTCTCTCTCTCTCTCTGGTTCAACACATCTGTTGAAGTCATCACATCTGTCTCAGCGGAGAAAGACGCACCAGGAAATCATTCAGTGTCCTCCTCTCTCTGTTCCGCTCTCTATTCTTCATCCTTCTTTCTCTCTCCCCCCCCCCCCTCGCTTTTCAACGCAGGTTTCCACTGTGTAACCATGTCACGTATCCCATCATCCTCTGGGGCTCCGATGTGTTTTTGGCATCAGGAGGCCTCAGAGGGCGTCACGGCTCGGTGGGCGTCCGATGCGAAACACGTGTGGTTTTCTGGTGACTGGATCAGGCAAAGGATGAAGGCTTGATGCTTGACCTTCACCTCCTCCATAAAAAACGAAATATGTCTTTATCCTCTCTGTTTTTTCTTGGGACTGAGATTCTTGGCTTAGCACCTAAAATAAGGAAACTGATTTTTTTCCATTAATGGACAGACTGAAAATGTGTAAGAGAGAGTACTTGGAGATGTACAGAAGATACTTCACTCCCCAGAAGAGAAGCTAATATGTATTGGTCGCCCCCCTGGTGGCTGGCTGGAGTATAGGTCACAAATCCAGCCTTGACTGAACTAAACAGTCAAATTGCACGTTTTAAAAATGTGGTGAAACGTTGACAGCTGAGCCTGACTCGCGATTGGTCGAGCGTGTGAATACAGGCTACAAATGATGTCACCAGTGCAAGACGGCAGCACCCATGACCGGGATATTTTGGCTTGATTTCTGTACAGTGGGAGGAAGTGGATACGAGTCGTCCATCCTTATCCAAAGTCTTATTCAGGCGGTGACACATTCAAAGACATTGTTGGAAGCCTGACACTTCCTGTAATTTGCATATTCAGTTCTGAACGGGCTGGTATTTTTGTCACGTTGCACAAAACTGGTGCGTGTGTGTGTTTGTGTGTGAGAGTACGATATGTTGACGCTCCTACGTGTTGCGGCACATCCACCTGAACAGTCAAATACTTAAAATTGCCTTCAAATATGTGGTGAGATTGAAAAACTCCTGATTTAATTCACACTTTTGCTGGATTATTATTTTATTCAGACAAAGCTCCTGAACCTCTGCTCAGATTCAGAAAACATTAAACATTTGACAGCCTGGCTTCTCTGGTAATAAAACAATGTATTTGTCTAAGTAAGGTATTCAAAGTCATAGTATTAAATCAGCTTTTATTCTTATTTCCATGACATCTTCAGATGAAAAACAAGATACAGAACCATTTGAATGAATGTATTTTTGTCCTATAATCTCATTTATAAATTGTGCAAGCAATATAGCCATGATTAAAAAAGAAAAGATAAAGAATGAAACCGGTTAAATGAGATACCGGAATATAAGATAATACATCATGAACAAGATTATATCAGAGCATAACTAAAGAAGAACTATTTCTTTTCCACTCTTGTCGCTTCATTTATTCGTTAAAAAGCAGGATTCATGATTTGTTGGAAGTTGGAGTTAGACCGTAAGTTTCTCACTGCTTCATATCTTTACTCTAAGCTTGGCTAAGCTGATTCTCGGTGCTGGATGAAGGGGAGAGGGTTGCATTCTTGTGGCTCGTCCGGACAGTCGTACTCTTTTCAGTTTGTGTCTACAGGTCCAAGACCCTCGCACACTGCACATGTTCAGAGTTAGGTTCTGTCTTTTCAGAGGAAGTCACAGTTTGTCCTCGTCCTCTCTCGGTGAAGAGGAGGAGAGAGCCTTTTAAAAGACAAACTGTCACAGCAGGAGTGGGGTGGCTCTTCCTGGGTGAGGAGGAGGAGGAGGAGTTGGGATGAAGAGGAGTGGTGTGGGGGGGTCATTCAGGAGCAGTCATGCACGAGGAGGAAGCTGCAGGTTTTGTTCCTGTGGTGGGAAATCTCTGGTTGGCTGCTCCCGAACACACACACACACACACACACACACACACACACACACACACACACACACACACACACACACACACACACACACACACACACTGTTATATTTTTTTAATATCATATCATTATGTTTGTTTTAATAGAACAGGAAACTATAATGTTTGAGGGGAGAAAGGTTTGTACTGAATTTGAGACTTTTATTGACAAAGAGAACCACGTTTGACCGAATTATCCAGAGAATCATTGTGAAGAACTGGTGTAAACACTGGAAATCTCATATCCGCTGTTGGACCGATGGTCCTCTCAGGCTCACATGTTGAAAAGCTCTTCTCTGTGTTTCATCACTGTGTCTGTTTTTACCATCAGTATCTGATGATTTATGGATCTGTAACACACAGGGACGAAGCTTACCTCGATTTCCTGTCCACACTGGAACCCCAAAACAGTAAAAAGAAGACTACTGCTCTTCCGGTTTAATGTTTATGATTCCATTAGGCACGAGCAGCAGCAGCAGCAGTTGCACAGTTTTTCGACAGAGCTGTGTTTTTACTCAGTTTGGTCTCGTGTCACCTTCTCGTCATGTCATTTAAATCATAATTATGAGCAGCCAAGCAGAAAAGACATTCATCTCAGCCTCTGACTTGAAATGTGTGGAGTTCCTGACACGGACAGTATGTCTCCCTCTCGGTGAAAAGGATGATGGATATGTCAACGCTCGCACTCAAACTAAAATCCATTATAAAAGCTAATGCAGTCCTTTCAGCCAGTTTTTTATAGGAGCTGGTTTCACTCTTGCGAACATGTAAATCCACAGAAGGAGGTAATTTAGGCTGTAACGGTGTTTGTCTGGTTCTACTTGTTCTTCCTGAGAGAAGCTCTGCTGTGTTTCTTTGTATTTACACTGCATGCATTGTATAACCTATATACACTGTATATACACTATATTTGTCCCACCACAGTTTCAGAATGGTATAACAGCATAATGGATATACAGCATATTGTTTTAGAAATGAACTAAAAACATGAAAATCTCACATTCAGGGGAGGGGTGGCGTCTGGGTAGAGGATACCAGAGGCAGGACGACCTCTCGCCTGATTAACGCAGAGGATTCGTTGCTTCTTGTGCAGAAGACCTCCTGCTGCGATGTGCATGTGTGAAAGACAAACTCCGGGTAAAGTCTGCAGCCAATTCTCCGGATTTTACCCAGAGGTAATGCCCCTAAACAGCTCTAGTGTTGTACTGGCAAGTTAATGCTCCTTAAAATCACACACATACTGTAGATGTCCGGTGCAGCCATGTTGTCCCATATGGTAGTGTTTGTGTGTGTGTGTGTGTGTGTGTGTGTGTGTGTGTGTGTGTGTGTGTGTGTGTGTGTGTGTGTGTGTGTGTGTGTGTGTGTGTGTGTGTGTGTGTGTGTGTGTGTGTGTGTGTGTGTGTTTGTAAGAGACAGGAAGACATTAGGGGAACAGAGCTGAGTTTTGAGCCCTGAGGCCTTTGCAGGAACAAGACCCTCATCAACCGAACACACACAACCTCACAGTGTTGCTGTGGTCGGTTCTTTGTGCCGTTCCACTGAGTTCTCATGTTTTTAGCCTTTTTAAAACCAAAACGATTGTGTTGCTGCAGCTCTAATGTGTGACGACTGGTCACAGCCGCAGACAGGCAGCTTCTTTCCTTTAATAGAGAAAATTAGAGAGAGATTTACACACATGCACTTCCTCTGGAGAAAATATGGAAGAACTGTGGAGTTTTATTGATGGCTTTTGTAACGTGAAGAGAAATTCAACTAATAAGAAAGTGTTTTAGAAACAAATGATCAACCCTAACTTTTAATAAGACTTCATTCTTAGACGTTCCGTAGCAGAAACAACAGAAGGAGCCAAAGTTTTTTAAATGTTTGTCTAAATACAAGCAACCGTTCAAGAGCTTTGTCTAAATACAATACTCTGAAACTTTCTGATGAAATAATAAGTTCAGATTATGAATCTTCGCTTCCTGACAGATGCTCATTTCGTACAGACTGAGTAATGAAGCTCATGACCCAGTTCGCCCTGGTTCTCCGAGCAGAACTCTTCTCATTGTTTGTAGCTCAGCTCACGAGAGTCTGTTGATTAAAGGTCAACAGTGAGTGTGTCCCATGTTCTCTGTCCCACATCTGGAACTGCTCTGTTGGCCCCAAACAAGACGAGGCAGAGGAGAAATCTGCTACATGAACCTTGAAAGCTGTAATTGAAGGAGTTCCTGTTTAATCAGATTCCTCCTTCTCCTCTTCCCTCCTTCCTTTTTTTCATTCTTCCTTCCCACCTTCCTTCCCTGCAGGCCCGCTGATTACGTCTCCCATCATCCTCCCTTTTCTGGCGTACTTTCCTTTCTCCTTGCATCCTCCTCTCCCTCGCTCTTTTTTCCTGTGATTTCCTCTGGCGCTGTGATTCATTACTGTTGATGTTCAGCTAACTGAGCTGGCCTGATTACAGCAGGAGCTGATTGT